>ASPP01005444.1:0-13765 GCA_000512085.1 Reticulomyxa filosa
GAATATGTGAAAAGTTATTTTTTTTTTTTTTTTTTCGACTTTAATACCAAGCAATGATATTCAATACGATTATTAGATGGTAAGTAATCAAGTTTAATAAATTGAAATATATTTAAATCAAATACATTAATACTATTTTTACATGTGATAAATAATAAATTATTGTTGCTTCCATCAATCACTGCACGTAACTCTTGACAAATATCTTTCTCTTCCAATTGTGCTTGAAAAGTTTTGTAATAATATATTTTTTGCAAACTTAAAGTTAATTTCTTATAAATTTGTCATATCCCAAATCTTAAATCATTAAAATAGTTTTCAAAAAAGATTAACATTGTTTTGTGCTGAACATCGATCATCAAATGAGATAGTACTTATATTACTTAAGAACTACAATAAAAGAATATCAAAGCAAGACAAACATTTCAATGCATCTTATGAATTTGATGAAATAAAATCTGTATGATCTTCAACAGTATAAGACTTTTCGGGTGCGTTTTTAAGAAGATTGATTTGTGTATCTTTTTCATTGCCAGTCGTTGCGGACACGCTGTCGAAGAATTTGATCTGTCGTTTGAAGTATCGCCTTCTCCAACAAAAGCAAGCAAGCACAAGACCCGCAATTAACACAAGCACCGCGATTGTTATCCCAGCAATAGTTCCACCGGACAATGAGTTTCCATTGGAACTGGCCGAGCATGATGACGTCCCACACTTGCCGTCGCAAGTCCAATCGTCTGTCAAAAAAAAAAATTAAAATAAACAATGTTCTCTTTTCTCTTAAAACAGTAAGTTGAAATTATAGGTTGCGACAAAAGTTTTAAAAAAAGAGCAAACCAACCATCCTTCCAATTGTACTCCAAATCACATTGACACATAAGTTGCGGTGTGCCACAAATGACCCTCACATCTTCACAAGCTTGGACTAGCGAGCCGACCTGACACAAATAGTGATAGCGTCAAAGCCACGATCATTATTGGCGATAGTGATATTGATATTCTTGCAAGTTGGATCAGTTTGGGCTGCGCTATCGAGATTACATTCGATGGAACAATAAGTATCGTACTGCTTGCCGCCGTCGTATTCAATGGACATGTCCTTGCAGGAAGTGTCACCACCAACACACGTTAAATAAAAACCAGAGTTTTCATTGTTCTTGAACAGCGTATTCGAACAGCCAGTTCCATTCCATTCGTGCGTATTCCCACACCTTACATTTGTCAATGCCACGTTTGTGCTCTCAAATACTGCGTTCCTGCAGTCATTCTCATGTCCGCCTTTTTCATTTTTTTTTTTGCACACGTATCGACCCAAAGGCACACGCATACACAAAAAAAAAAAAATGATCAACTTAACAATAAATATCAACGTATTCAATATTATTGAATTTCCAAAAGCTGCCTTCAAGTGAACCCCCACGCAGGTCAGTGTTTTCAATGCCAGCAAGAATAGCATTTAATCCGTCAGATAGTGATACCGTGGATTGCTCGAATCCTTGCAGATTGGCAAGCGCTATAAATTGAGACGAAAAACCAGTTATATTGAAGTCGGTAAATTGACAAGCGAAATACTCATCGCATGTAATGGTTACGTTGTCGTAACCAATTACTTGGAACGAACTGTTGGCACAGCTGAGTGCATAGCCGCAACTAATGTTCAAATTTGAGTTTCCGTTTTTCAGAGCTGAGGCATTCGCCATTGCTTTTTATATTTTTTGTGTTTTTTTTTTTTTTATTTGCAAAAAAACATTGAGTCGTAAATGTAAAGAAAACCTAAAAATCCGAGATTATAAAGGCCATTAAAATACAAAGCCGTATTGGTGTTCGCCTCAGCACGCACGCGAATGGCGCCACAGCCCGTGACAGCAGACGTACAATAAAACAGACACGACGTTGGACGACCATCGGCATCCGGAGCAATTTCGCTGGGACATGAAATCGATATCTGTCCATTCACTCCACTGGTCGAATCTACTCGAATGTTACAATCCTTGTTGCTTGGACACGAGTATTCATTTTGCATTGGTATGCCGTCCACAAGCCAAATTGACGTCGCATCCCAATCTTTTCATTTGCATTGCATTTTTTTTTTTTAGTTTATACGTTTGTTTATTAAACCCCTCTCTCTTTTTTTCTTCATACGTGTATACACACACACACACAACGTGGACAATGAACACCAAACTGTTGATTGCGTACTCCGGAAATCCATTGAACTCCCACAAAGCGCCAAATGTATCTCCTGACCCTGCAATATCCAATAAAAACTTATCCACTTGTGTCAGAGTGTAGAGCCCATCCTTTAGTCCGCTGTCTGATGCTCTAATCGTTAATGAGCTGATGTTCGTAAATTCCCACAATCCATTGTAAAGGGAGTCAACACCTTCGACTGCAACATTCAAAGTACATCACGTATATACACGCATGCATGCACATATACAAATACATTTATTCTGTTCTTTTTTGTTTTGTTAGAAAATGCGTTACGTATATTTAAAAAAAAAAAAATCAAACCTTCAAGTGTGGCTACTGCAGCTAATGAAATCGAATTTCTAGGCTTAAAACAGGAATACTCTCCTTTGCACTCCATCAAAAAATTGCTGATGTTAACAACAGTCCACGAGGACTGATAACATGCGTATGGAGTTCCACATGTGAGTCGCAGTTCGTTACCTGAGTTGAATTGAGCCTTTGCAAAACTCGCGGCATAAGTGGTGCGTATTGGTAAAATGGACTCCATCGTCACATCTACCGACATCGATTTCACTTCATAGGTGAACAGAGCCATATTTATGCATGATATCTCCCCCTTACACACGATGTTCACGTTATTGGTGTAGTTCAACGTTAGTTCTGGATTAATGGAAGACGAGGTGGAAGACATCCAGAACAAGACATAAAGCATGCAAAAAATAAATAAATTTGGGGACTTCATTTGAAAGCATGCCCCCCCCCCTTTTAGTTTGTTTTATATACCTCAACAAAAAAGAAAACAAGCAAATAAAAGGTATGTACGAACGAGTGTTGCTGGATGCATTTATTGCTGAAAAAAATGAAAAATTAAAAGCATTTCTCACAACTATGGTCGTATACACGCATGCTTGAGCCTCTGCACAACTAACCGAACAATTCAATGGCTTTGAACTGTTGAATTCTGGAATACATTGCAGTCTGTTGCCACTACAGATTTCTTTTGTGCAGGTTATGGAGCAAGTTGGGCTGTAATCACAAAGATTAATTACTTCAAACGCCGCGACTAGTGAAATTATGAAGCAAAATGCTGTTAAAATGTACAATAAATGCATCATGTAACTTTTCTCGATGTGAGTTTTGGGTTTTTTCTACAAAGGAATTAGTGACGTGTATGGAGTTTTGCAAAATGCGAGGCTTGTTCTCTGGTCGTTGATTAGTCTGATAATTTATCTCATTTTTTTGGTTTGGACTGTTGTGCTTTGAAACAGATCACATTTGGAGATTACTTATATCCGTCATAATACTATATTATACTTTTTTTTTTGCTGAAAAAGTCGATGACGAAAAATAGCCGGAAAAAAAACAAGCAAAGTGTTTATGCATGAGTAACACAAGAGGTTTTTCCCAACAATTCCTTCATGGCATTAAACCACTCCCAATCTGAAAGGCCAAGTTCATTTTTAACAGTGTGAAACAAAGGGAGTTGACTGAAGGTGCGCAGAATGCCAAAGGCCATTAAATCGGCCAAGTCTGGTTTTGTTCCGCCATGAAATGTTTCTTTTGTGACTTGGTGCCATTCATTCATGACTTGAACAAGGGCATCTATTTCTTTTCCTTTCTGTGTTGTCACAATCAAACAATTTTTTTTTAATTCAAAGCGAAAGTATTTATTGATAAAAAAAAAAGGAAATGTGTGCAATGATGATATCAGAAAACTGCAATGCCATATTTATGGGAAATACGTTGACCTTGATTTTGGAATAAGGAGATGCAAGATTGTTTCAAAAACAATGAATTTAAACCGACACTTTGAAACTTGCTGAATTCATCCAAATAATCAAAATACTGCGTTACATCTTTTTCACTGCTGCCAATGGCGATATACCAATGGGGTATCAACTCACTGTCCAACCAATCATGCCACGTTTGCACAATCTCACTATTCGCACGTTCTACACATACATACATACATATTCTTAAATATTGTGCAAGTATAGACTCTCTTTCTTTTTTAACGCACCATATTCCGCATTTGGAATCAAGCCCGTCGTTGTAAAGTAATGTAATAAACTGACGACAATGACATTGGATTGATACAACAATTTGTACCTTGCCATGCTTCCTTTGGTTTTTGCTGGCGTGGCCAACAAAATGGGGACATTGCGATCGTGCAAGAAGAACTTTGGATCTGGCAATTGAGTTTTTGTGATTGGGTTGCATTCGATGAGACTATAGGGAATTTTGTAGTAGTCCAAAAATGACTTCACTTTCCCAGAAAATGGACAACAGTGGTTTTGATAAATAAACAAACGCCCCAATCGTCCCACTTCCGCAAAACTTCGGCCTGTAAATCGCTCGTAGTCATCACGGGAAAATACACCGTGGATTATGTTGTCAAACTTTGGATCCATTGTGTATTCTGTCTCTTCTTCCTTCTTGTCATTTTCACTTGTTTGTTTTTCTTCTCCTTGCTGTTGCTGTTGTTGTTTTTCGTCTGTTGTCTCTTCGTTCACTTGAGCTTTCGATTCTGACGAAAAATATCGAGGAAAGCTTCGAGAAGATAACCATTCGATTTTTCTTGAAAAAGTCAAACCACTGCCAACACGTCTGGAATGATGTAATAGACGCTTCATAATGGATTAATCAGCGAAAAAACTCACAACACGTTCCCCCAGCTAAGTTTTACACCAACACAAAACAACTTATTCATCACTTCCAACTGGGAGCAAAATGCCAGGCCAACTATAAGGAGTTTGTGAGTTCTTGTACTTGTAAACACATTGATTTGAACCAATTATTATTATAAAATTTGAAATATTAAATTTGAAATTTAAAAATAGTGTAATTAGTGAAAACGGCGTTAATTTTTTTTAAAAAACTCTTGAAAAAACTATATTTTTATTATAATAGGCACAATGCTCTTTTGTGACTCAAAAGCTTGGGCATCCATGACTTCCAAGGGTTGGTTGTGCGTTTCTCTTGTTTTTCTAGTATTAGCAGGGTGCGATGCTACACCGGGTATGTTGTTTTCTCGCAGTCCTTGTACGACACCACAATTGGAAGCAGCTTATATGGGTGCAAAGAACGAAGTTGGAAACGACTTGCTCTTGCTGATCAATAACGACGAATACACAGCAAATAGCAAGGAATTACAATTGAAATCCGCGCTAGACATGCATGGTAAATATACATTGACAATCAAGCGCAAAGATGAAGAGTGGACCCAAATGTTCGTCGATGTCGTTTGTCCGGATGAAATTAAATGTGAAATGATAGACTCACGAAAAATGTTTATTGTACCGAAAGAGTGCAAAGGGAAGCAATTGTATTCCTATTTCGATTTAGAAGCAATATCATTCGCTTTGGCGTTGGGTGAAACTAAGGTGAATCCCAACCGACATGAACCATGGCCAATTACAATTACAGTGGCGTATGCACCACATTTTACTCAGGTCAAAATTCAACAATGGCAACTTTTTGTCAACACAAAGCAATCAAATGAGGAAAAGAATGATTTGTGACTTTGTGACATTTTTTTAAAAGAGTGAGAGTCCAATGCTATTTGACTTGCACTCAATTAACTGGAACAAATCGTTTCTGGACATTTTTGCTCTTTCCAGAACAAATATGAAACAATTCATTTTTAACATCCGACTTTTATAACGAGCATTTATTAAAACAATAAATTGGACAAACAAAAAATATTTATTTGAAAGAAATTTTTTACTTTAAAAAAAAATTCAAAGAATATGACGAATGATTATTTAAGACACTCTCAGTGAATGAATGCGATGTTCTATGTGCCGAAGGAAAAAAGCAAAATAGTCAATTTATGCAAAAAGGAGCAAAAGTTAATTGCATTGTGATAAAAAGATTCACAGATATTTCAAAATCATAAGGAAAGAATATCTGGAAAAACAGGGCCAAGTTGTTTATTGTCAAAGAGGAAATATTTTATGCACTTGGTCCTTGGTCAAAATAGGCAAAGGATGGGCTTCCGTGTTAAACACGTACTTATCCAATCCGACAAAATCATCTTCACAAAAGAGCAAATACAAATACTTCATTGTCTCTGCCAAAAAGAACGATTCCATCGAATCCTATTTGCAAATCATACACACAATGTAACACTTTGCAATGATTTAATATTATTGTTATTTTTTTGTCAATTCAATTAACGCGATAGTTTATGCTCGCCTTGCCGACAGTAACATCATCGATAGAAGCATATCCGTTTGATACTCGTGCATTGTTTCGAAAGTTTTTAAAAATTTCATAGCCCCATTTTCTGTACTTTTCGTCTTTTCAAAAAAAAAAAAAGTTGTAATATATAAAAAAAATAGGATGTAACGGAAATAAGAAATCTACCGTGGGTAATTCTCCATAGATAAAAGATGGATTCGACTGTTTCAGGTCTCAAAAGACTGAATCTATCTTGATGATGAATTTCAAAGTCTTTGGTGGCAGATTTGTCCGACTGACTGTGGAAATAAACAATTTCAGGAGCCAACCCTTGTTTGTCATTGTTGAAATAAATACTTGCACATGTTTTGGTCAGCTCCTTACCCCAATTTAAATGTGCTTGAGAATTGGGATTATTTGTATTGAGAGAGCTGAGTGCCAATGTTCCACCTAAGAAGCACACCAAATGATCAAACTGAGATGATCTCGAATCTGAGCGTGCTTGCAATTCGGCCATAAACAAATACTTGTTCGGTGAGCTGTATTCAAACATTGCTTTCGACGCATGGGTAACCCTTTGGATCACACCGACAACATTCAATATGCAAATGTTAAATTACATACAGTTTGTTCAAAGAGCAAGAACAACATACGAGGATAGCCATGCTTTCCAAATGTCTTCGCTGTCGCGTGAATAGCTCAGTTGCATTCTATTTGCAACATATGACACGTCACACGTTGTATTGTGTGGATTAGCAGTGGGTCGTGTATGGTGTAGATCCTTAACGGCACTTTCAAGAAATACTCGTACGCACTGTCAACACGACTGCCAAAAGTGATATACGAATCAGTAAAGGTCCCTTTGTCATTGGAGATCCATTTGCGCAGCAACGGAGGGTCGTTGGCATTCATGGCATTGACGATTACTTGTTGTGCCTTGCGCGCCTTCAATGCGTATTCGTTGTGATTGGTAAGATAAGACAAATAGTTGAACTCGAGTTGAACGGAGCCCCCTTCCGAAGTACTCAAAGAGCCGTGTGCCCAGCTGGGGTTATACGCGGTCCCACTTTCCAAACTCTACATTTTTTGTTTCCCTTTTTTTTTTATTTTTGTTTGTTTTGTGTTTTTCTTTATTAAAAAAAATAAAAAAAATAATGAAAATGGTAAAAGCACGAAACGACAGTCGCTAAGGGCAGTCCAGTAGGGGTATTAAATGCCACCATGAGTTTGTCGGTAATGATTTGGACTTTGTCCAAATACAAGGAGTCATTTGTGAAATGAAAGGCAGAGAGCAGTCCTCCCACCACGCGAATGGTGGTTTCAAAGAAGCTGACATCTCCTCTATCGAAATGCAGATTGCGCTCGATCCAGTCTCTGGCCTCTTGGACATAGCGCTTCAACTGCGACGATACAATCGGGTCACTTTTATTTTCGCGCAAATACATCAGAATCAGTGTATCCAATCCATCTATTATCGTCAATCCCATATTGTATCCTTCGTCGCTGCCACGACAAGACAGCGGCGCTACAACATCGTGGCCCCAAGCGCATTTTTTGTATCCACCCCATGCATGGATATATTCCTTTTTTTTTTTTTTGATATGTGTGTGTCATTGCATTGACATTATTATTTTGTTTTCCTTCGAAACTGTTACAATTTCTGTTCGAATCTTTGCGACATCGGGCAATGGATCTTTTGGCCATATCTCCGGCTGTGAGCACATAGCATGACCTCCACATTCATTTGAGGGACATGCAGTTTTTGTATTTTTTTGAAAGGGACAAATACGTATAAAAAGTGAACTTGCTGATCTTGAACAACAAGGATGAGAGGATCTGCATTGTTTGGGGTCGAATTTTTCTTGTCATTATTCTCCACAGACTTTGTGATGGTGGCATTATCGCTCGTCTTTTCACTTTTGTTCGGAGATACTACTTGTCCTATTGGCTCTTTTCGCTCGTCTCTGACGTTTCCGTCATCCGCTTGGCCTACTTTTTCTTCATTCCTTTGTGCGACTTCTTCTTCTTTGACTTGTTGTTGTGGTGATTGCAGTTGTGGCTGCACTGGCGGGGTTTGGTGCTTTAAGTGCTTTCGAAATTGATTCAATTGGCTTTTTTTTTCTTCTTCGTCTTTCACCTTAATCCCTTTGGCTGGCAAAATCACATTTTCTTTGGGATCTTGTATTTGTTGCGGTGCTTTTATGTCAGCATTGTCTGCTAAGTCATTCTTTGGAACTTTCCCTGGTCCACTCTCCTTTAGCCCTTCATTTGTCGTTGAATTCCCAAACAAATTAAATAGTGATACCATTGTTATCAGTAACACCTACAATCCAATTTTTTTTTTGGCTATCTCTGTTATTCATTACAAAAACTTATGTTTCATTGCTCATACCAATGTCAACAAAAGCCAGTATCTTTGCCGGCAAAATGTTTGCACTCGATGTTTCCAAGGCTTCTGCATCTTGCTGTAGTCTGTATTGCTCCGACGAGGGGCATATAGTGAAGCTGTCCCGGTGGAAGACCTTAACATTATCTTTTTCCGATTTTCAAATTTTTTGTTTGTCCCTTGCACACTTTTCTGCGTGTCTTTTGCGTTTTAAATAATCGCACGACTTGGAAGCTCACAAATTGATTAAACAAAAAAAACAAGTGGAAAAAAATAAAAGGAAAACAAAAAATTCAAACTTTTAGTTTGAAATGACACATTTCCAGAGAATATTAAGCCGACAACGTTATCATCATGCACTATTTAGACCTCTTTCGTGTTTGCCTTCCGCTCCAATAGCTCTGGGAAGGTGCTTCGCAAGTAATGTAAACACAGAAGAGAAAAATCTGCACAAACTTGAGGAAATCCAAGACCAACTAAAAAAATTGGAGAAAATGTCTAAAAGCTACAAAAGAAGATTAAACTTTGGAACTTTTATGTGGTTATCACCATTTGTTCTGATTGGTTTGTTGCTACATGCATCATTCCAAGAGAAAAGGAAGAAGTTAAACCAAAGCAAAAAGAAAAAGAATGTTTTTGATCGAAGAGCAAAAAAAAGTATTGTTTTGAAATGAAAAGCTTGCAAAGTTAAAAAGTGAAAAGAAAGTGATACAAATCCGCACATCGGGAATCCGTGACTCAGTGTCGGAGTTGGGGAATGCACTATTGGACGAAGACACGATATCATTTGCAAATTTGTTGACACTGATTCGAAAAGCAGCAAAAGATGAAAATGTGTTGGGCGTATCATTGGTTTTAGAAGAAGGATCGACGATTGGTTTGGCTAAGGTTAGTACATGTGTATATATGCACATGTATATTTAATTTAACAAGGAGAAGGGGATATAGACGCAAGAAATAGCAAAAGAGCTGATAGCATTGAAAAATAAAGACAAGTTTGTATTGGCCTATGGCAAGACCGTGTCGATGAGAGACTTTGTGCTGACGTCATTTTGCGATGGATTGTACTTGCAGCCAACGGCAGTACTGAATCTCTGTGGTCTGGCCTTTCCAGGCGTATTCTTCAAAGGTTTGCTGGACAAACTGGGAATAGTGCCCTTTGTCGTGAAGCGCGAGCGCTACAAATCGGCAATGGATCCGTTCATAACGGACGCATTCTCCAAAGAGTATCGCGAGGAAATGGAAACATTGGGCAAGGACTTGCATCAACAATGCTTGCTGTTTATTGCAAATCGATTGCAGTCGCCTTTGCAAAGGGCACAGGAGATTGTGGACAACGCTCCTTACATTTCGGACGAAGCGATTGCAGAAGGACTGGCGGACGGGGAAATGGGATGGAGCGAATACGAAATCGAATTGGCCAAAATGTGTTATAGTCGCAAGCAGGTTCACAAGGACGACACCATCGCATACATATCGCCGAGACAATATCTCCGACTCATTCAAGAGCAAGAGAGATGGCGAAAGACATTGCAATTGATTAAAAACAGTCAAGGAGAGGCTGGTGTGGAAGACAGCAGCACTTTGGCCAAAGCACAGACGGACGACGTCGTGCTCTCCTCATTACCACAGTCGTCATCTACATCTCAGACGATTCGCTCTGATCATGAAAAAGTCGATGCCAATTCCAAAACAAACGTCAGTGACAATGACAAAAAAAAAATTATTGCATTGATCAATATGTCCGGTCCCATTGTTACGTGCTATCCTTTGTTTTCTTTTTCTATTCATCAATATATATGTATATATACATATATATGCTGCCCTCTTATAGCGCCCTGGTGAAAGCGACACAGTCGAGTGTGGCAGTGATACCATTCAAAAACTTGTCACCACTGCCGCTAATACCCCGGATGTCGTTGGCATCGTTTTGCGCATCGATTCTCCTGGAGGTGATGCGGTGGCGTCCGAAAGCATTTGGGATGCTGTCAATCAGGCCCGTCAGACTGGAAAACCCATTGTTGCATCTATGGGTGATGTCTGCGCCTCTGGTGGATATTATGTGGCCTGTGCAGCAAATAAAATTGTTGCTTCACCAGGTTTTTTTGCGTGTGTCACACTTTTTTTTTTTATCTCCAAGTCGTCAATCATTACAAAAAAAAAATTCTTTTATTCACAGCAACCATTACTGGCTCCATTGGAGTAATCATGGGATCATTTTCCATTGGCCAAATGTTAAAAAAGATTGGAATCACTTATGAGACCATTAAATTTGGTGAAAATAGTGATTACTTAAACATATTTGAATATCCCTCTGTCAAAGCGCAAGAACGAACGGACGTACAGCTTGATAAAATGTATGATACCTTTCTCAAGAGAGTTGCCAAAGGTCGAAATATGACAAAAGAACAAGTGAGGGAAGTTGCTCAAGGCCGAGTTTGGACCGGGGTGCAAGGGCGTGCCAATGGCCTCGTCGATGAATTGGGAGGGTTGTACCACGCCAAAAAGATATGTGAAGAATTGGCGAAAGTTGAACCTGAAGATACCAAATTTGTCAAATTCGTCGGACGTGCTGAGGCCATGTTCGACCTTATTGACTTGTGGAGTGATTTTGGAGTTGTCTCTAAAGTTATTGCCCCAATTCATCACTTTATGTCCATGACTCATCGAATTCAACATGTTTTCAGTGAGTCTCAATGCCATGATAAACCACAATTCTTATGGTCACCTTTGGCAAAAACCATGACAACCGTGTGAAATCCAAAAAAAAAAGGCAAACATTTATCAAGTTCACAAATCAAGTTTAAAAACTTTAGATCAGCATTAATGAATTCTTCAAACATTTTGATATTTATAATTTTTTGAAATAGATTTTTGTTTGTCAGAAAATTCACAAAAAGAAAATGTGTAAAATAACATACATAATAAAATATATTCCAATGACAATACATATTTTTTTGGAGAAGCAATTTGTGACGGATATAACAATATTGAACTCCAGATAGTGCTACTACTGCTAAACAGTCTTGCACCAACGCAATATGTTAGCGTAATAAACAATGTGCAAAAATAGTTTCAGTAAAAACAGATCTTCTAAATTACTTTATTGCTAGCAAATCTTACAAAAGCGTTTGAAATAAAAAATATTTGTACACAATGTTGTCTGCTTTAAAAATTACAAAAATAACCTAAATCACACAACGTTTCAATACAATATTTCATTTTTAGAAAAATGATTTTACAAAATAAACTCAAATTGTTTGAGTCATCACATAATTTTCTTTCTATTCACTGATTTTTCTATCTTTCAACAACAATTATTTTGTGTTGAATATTAAAAAAATATAATTTGTAAATAATAATCAGGTTCAACTTATTACATTCATGACACATTTTCAAAGATATTTTAATTTTATTTCAACAAATATATTTTCCTATTTTTGAAAAATGCTAAAACTAATTGTTTTATATAAATTCAGAAAGACTAGTTTTGTCGTGTTGGAAAAGAATAATAATTTTTTTGATCTTTAATGTTAATGATAGATTTAAAATATTAATACAAAATTGTTGAAAATTTCAGATATTGTGAAATGTCAGATATCTTTCAAATACTCAATGGCCCAAACGAAGTTGCAGGAAACATTAGGACAGACAGAATATGATGAACAAGCAAAAATGGCAAACAAAATTTTGCTACCTTGCTACTAAATAAGTCAATTAAATAACTTCAAAACTTTTTGATGATTATCAGCGTTTAAATTTTTTTGTTTTGATTTTCTTTAATTCGTTGAAAGAAGTAGATTAAATCCCAATATATTTCGAGATTTCAACGCTTTTAAAACAAGAGCTCAGAGGGCTCGGTCGATCCAATTGATGAACCAAAATTGTTTTAACAGCAGTTGACTGATCTCGCCACACAAGATTCCACAGCAAAGTATAATAATTGTTCATTATCTACTGGAAACGGGAGGCTTGCGGGAGAAGGTCGAACATTGATTGCATTAAGAGTGTTAGACACCTTTGAGAAATTGGCAATATCAAGGCAAATATCAGGTTTTGTGTTTATTAGAATTCAGAGGGTCGAGTGATTTCTACTGAACATCGGTGATTAAGTTCATTGGATTAAGAAACAAGAATGCGTGTCCAGAAAAGTATTAGCACATACATTTTCTGGAAATTTTTGGATATTATTTGTTCAGTTTGCAGTTGATGTTAATGAGCAGCAACAAACTCAACTAGCTCATAACTTCAATGATGAGAAGAATGGACAAATAGAACAAAAAGAAAATCGAGATGGTAAACATATTGTAAGGTAGCTAAGATGTAACATTTATTGTAAGACATTAGCTGCTAACAAATAAAAAGCGTGAAGAAGCAGTGACTAATCCTGAAGTGAATCGATATGTTGCTTCGAGGAGTATTGTTATTCCTATTTGGATGGAGTTTCCGAATGTGACATATACTAATTGCATGGAAAAAGGCAAACATTATGCATGTTCATAAGCCTGATTAGAGACCATAGTCAGTGCAAGTTATCAAATGTCGGTAAATTGATGGAAAGAATCATCACAAGGAGATTAATGTGGTGGTTGAATGAAAAGCAGTTATTACATCAAACACAAGCAGGGTTCCAGTATTGGCAAAACACAAACGAATTGTTATTGCGATTGACTGCGAAGATCCACAAATCATTCGATTGCAATTTAGTCTCGTATGGACTTGCCAACAGTTATCCAACAACATATTCAATGTGGATGTGGCATTGTGGACATCAATATTTACAAGTTATGTTAATGAAATGCGATCAACTAATGTTATTACAACAAAGTTTGGATGGAGTTTCCACTTGGTCCAATAAATGGAAGATGTTGCTTGCAGCTGATAAGACGTAATGCATCACATTCAGACACCAGAACAAGAAGAAATTCACAAAGATACAATTGACATTAAAGTAGGCAAATTTAAAGGAATGTGATCATGTGAAGTATCTTGGATTGTCCTTGA
>ASPP01005451.1:0-18058 GCA_000512085.1 Reticulomyxa filosa
AAAAAAAAAAAAAAAAAAAAAAAAAAAAAAAAAAAAGTTTTTTTGTTTTTAGCAACACGAAAAACATTTTTGGAGGAATTTACAAAAAAAAAAAAAAAAAAAAAGTTCGCACTAATACTAATAATTAAAAAAATATATGTATGTGCAAACAGCTTCACAACCAACTGTGTTTATTCATCCAACTTCTTCCCCAACCATCATTCAAACACTCCATCCCACCGGTTAAATTCTTTGTTCTTTTGTCTTGATCTTATTTGGATGCACAAAAACACTTTGTGACATACGTGCATTGACACGGAAACAATAGAAGCGCCAACATTGGGTAATGTTGCCACAACTACGACAACAACAACGACCAGTGAATCGACCAACTCCGTTTCTACGACTTGCACAAAAGTGGACGGAGGATGGAGCGCATGGGGCAATTGGAGTAACTGTCAATCCATTCAACTTGGAGGTAACAGGCTTTATACATATAAATATATACATATATGTATATATACATATATATATATGCAGATATATGTATGTATATATAAGTTCTTTTAATTTTGAAGAAAAACACTTCAATCCGTATTGTTGTTGTTGATGTCGATAATGATGTCATGGTGAAAACAAAAGATCACGAAACCACATCCATCAAATATCGTACTCGAACATGTGACAGTCCAGAGCCGCAATGTGGAGGCTGCAAGTGTCAAGGTGATGATGTCGATTACAAAGAGTGCAACAGGGCGAGCGATTGTCTGGCACTTTGGAGTCCTTGGAACGACTGGTCACTATGCGTCATTGAGGAAGCCAATTGCAACACCACATTCGATCCCACTGAAACAGTGACTTGTAATGGATTCCAAATTCGAGAGCGATTTTGTATAAAGTGAGTTTTCTTTTTTTTTTTTTATAAAAAAAAAAAAAAAAAAGAAAAGAATTAAATGCCTCTATTGAGGGAGGGGTTGTAATGCATGTGGTTATAGATCTCAAGTGACCCCGGCAGATGAGACGTGCAATTGTGACTGTGAAGGAGAGTATAGACAGCAGCAATCATGTTCTACAAGTTAATTATATATACATATATATATGTATGCATTTATTTGCATCTAATTTTTTTTTTTAAAAAAACCTTTGCTGCCAAAAAAAAAAAAAAAAAAAACAAAAAAAAAAAAAGTGAGCATGTGTTATTGTGTGTGTATACGTGGTGGTGCACATACGTATACTCGTTTGTATTTTGCCAAATGGGTTAGTGGATTGCCTGCAATTATCGTTTAACACGAGCGATACGAAGCCAGTGCATTGGAAATTTGGTGTGAAGAGCGATATTGACTATGTGGCGGTACGAAGCGGAGATGTCAATGGCGCAATGTGCATTGCGGTTAGCCCTTGGAAGTGTTATCATTTGACAATAAAATTTTCTCCGAATAGCAGTGGCATCGCCGAGTGGAAGTATCAAGGTCTGACCTTAGGTTATTGGAATGTCCCGACATACCCTCCTGAATACTATGCGAATCCAAGGAGACTATGGCAGTCACATGTCCACCACACCAGTGATGATAAGGACTTCACTGATGAAGAAACTGACGACGACAACGATAATGGAATCAGTATTGACAGCAGCAATGCTGACGACAGTAGCAGCAGTGACGAAAGTTTTGCACGGCACTGGAGCACGGCAGCTGGTGAAACATTCGAAGTTTGCATTCCATAAGGCCAGGCCTTGAAAAGCTTTTTTTTGTTTGGTTTGTTGCTCAAGACCCATTTCTCTTTCGTAAGTGTACTTATTTATCGATTATTATTTTTTTTTTTTATTCTTTATTTTTTATTTTATTTTATTTTATTTTATTTTATTTTATTTTTTTTTTTTGCATCACAGAAATTTTGTTTATTCAATTTAATTTAATTTAGAACATATCTTTTGTTTGTCTTTAGCTTTGTGCAGAATTATCACCTTTCATTTGGCACACTAAAAAATTTGATTCTTTTTCCTTTCTCAAAAAAAAAAAAAAAATGCCACTATTTTGAAAAGCTACAAATTTGACTTTAATAAAATACAGACAATTTTGTAAATATCTCATCAATTTAGTATTATGAGAATCAACCAAAAACCAGTTGAGTACAGTCTTCCAAATAGGGATGACTAAGGTAACTACTAAACAAACCCTTGTCAATGCAACATTCTAAACATTAACTGATCCATTCATGGCCGAATCCGTGTCCATTGTTGGCGACGATGCCAACTGCAATGAAACAAATTTTAGCGCCTTAAAAGAACACGTAGGGGTGCTGATTCGAACCACTCGTGAACAAACAGCCATCATCCAACAATTGATGTGTAGTAATAAAACTCTTAAAGGCCAATTAAATTGTGCCAGGATGCAAGTACTTTATGGTAAAGTCTTTACACAGTATTATCGAGAACAAACTGCAAAGAATGAAGAGGTCATTCAATCTTTGAAAAGGAATGAGGCCTGGCATAAAGTTGGACTTCATTTTTTCTTCTATTTATTTTTTTTACTTTGATATTGATTGGGTTGTGTATAGAGTTTTTTGGACGGTTCTTTTTACAAAAACACACAGTCTCTTCGAGAAGAGACAGCACGTGTCCAACAACAACTGCAAGAGTGGAGACAAAAACTGGAAAGACTAGTTTCAGATTACTGTAAACAATTGGAGTCAAAAACAAGTTTGAAACCGAGTTGAACAAACTCAGCGAAACCGTTCAAGTTTTAAGAAAAGGAAAAGAGTTGCCTAATAAAGATGATGCAACATGGACTTTAGAATTGGAACTGATGCAAATTAACAATGAATTGAACACGCGTATTTTGCTTATTTGTTTATTTTTTTGGAATATCCCAAAACTTGATGTGTTGTATGATTGACATGGCAGAGCGTCTGAAAGAAGAAATCGGTTCGCTCAAGTTTACCAATGAAACCTTAGAACAAAAGTGTCAAGGCCTACAAAATAAACTTGCAGAAAAGGACCGATTGCTCAAAAAAATGAAAAATCCTGACCCAGGAAACTTAAAACATCACAATCCTCGCCTTTATACATGTTCAAGTGCTCAGGATTTGCAACAGATAGAATCGACAGAAAATTCTATTATATCATCAAAAACTCACCAACTGTCCGTTTGTTTTCAAAGAAAAGCTACTTTGATAATTATGGTGTCGCCAACAAACATTACCAAACAAAAAATAGAGTTCAAACAAATAACGAACAATTGCCCGAAGTTACTACAAAAGTTAATGCCAGTAAGATAGTAATCATGTCGAAAAACTTGCTATCTAGCTGTTATCCTGTCCATCAGCGTAGCTTTTTGAATAAAACACAAACAAAAGTTGATACTGGCTTGCACACTTCTGAAGAAAAAGGGAAATCAGAAAAGACAAAAGTTCAGTTGAAAGTTTACGTCAGACGCTCTGTTGTTTTAGTGTAAGCAAAATGCACCCGTTTTTATGTTAATTTAGTTAGATAAATCGACAATGACTGAATTTAACAAGTTGTTCCGTCATTCCAGATCGCTTTCAGTTGAAAAAACTGTGCCAAACCAACAATTGATTGCAAACCGCTTTGCAAGTGACAACCCGTTACAAAACTTTAAAAAATGGTTTGAAAAGAAAAAGAAATATATATATATCGTAAAAGTGACTCGGGTCAAACTTTGTATGATTCTTCTATAATAGTGTGGAACTATTACTGTCTCAAGGATTGTTTCTTCGCAAGGTAAGAATATATTATTTTTCTTTAGGGTTACTTTGTTGAATAAATTAAACACTTTAACAGTACGGTCGTCGAGGAAAACCTCATCACAAATTAATAACGCTGAACACGACAGATGGTTGGCTAACTTATGAATCTTCAAAATTTCATTTGGCAACATTAGAAAAAGTACAAAAGGGCTGTTCCACAAAAATTTTTAAAAGACACACAATTCTAAACTCACCAGAAACTTGTTTTTCTTTAATATTTCCCCAAAGAAGCCTAGATTTGCAAACAGCAAATGCAGTTCTTTTAGATGCAGTCTTTGAGATTATCGAAAATGTTGCTGGAAAATTTAAAACAGCTGGCACAAATTCATGTGAAGTTGGTCAAAAGATTATTTCTAATGAGAAAAATAATTGTTAATATTTTAAGTATTCAATTGTAAATGAATTCCTTTTCAAATGATTAAAATAAAGTTAAATTTCATAATGTTACCTCTTTTGACTGTCAATCAAACAGTAAGACCAGCGTCACGTCTACTTTCAAAGAGTAATATCCAGTTGAATATTTTTTTACGCAAATTGTCATCAAAAAGAATTATAACAAAATCTTTTTCGACGACCACCATACAAAAGCGATTGACAATTGTCAAAATAAGTACAATGTGTTTGCCTTTCTTAATAAAAACCGAAAGTTAAAGTAGTAAAGAAAACAATGACAAATTGATGGATGTCAATGTTATTTAACACGTTTTGATTGAAACTTAATAAGCTTGAACATTGTTCAGGTAAAATAAAAATTTGAATTATTATAAACATTCACAAAATTTTGAGGTTAAATTCATTTTGTTTGAAAATGGTATTACAAAGATAAACTTCAGTTTTTAAGCTTTTTACAAAAAATTTCTTTAAATTATGACAGTCATTATCTTAAATTGCAACAAATATTGATCAATTTGTTTAAATGATGTATATTTTTAGAAGATGTAAAATTATTGCATAAAACGGTATTCTGCGTGTAAATCTATGTGTTAGCTACGGCTTGTTCGTAATCTGCTCGTTTTTTTTAGCGCCACGGGATATTGTCATTTGCAAAAAACTGTAATATCATGAAGCTTGTACTTTCATTGTTATTATTGTCTTTAACTGAATTTTTGCTTTCTCATGGAAAAAATGCAAGCAATATGACAGAGTTTAATACTGAATTGAAAGCAAATCAAGCAAAATGGAAACGTTACTTGGTAAGCGATTATTTTTACGAAATGGAACGACAAACTTGTCAATGTAGTGGATGTTTTTTATATCAAATGCGGGTGTTCGTGACTGACAAGAATGATATTAATTCAGTACAATACACTCAAAATCAAATGGCAGAAAATTGTGGGAGTAAATATCTAGCCACAAAATACTATTTCACAATTGATGGCATGTTCAATCTAATGTCTGAGTTTATAACGAACAACACGAGTATGTACACGTTGAAGGCCGAATATGATTCTATAGTAGGATATCCCACATATCTCTCAATCGAAAATGGGACCGAGCTTTTATATGGATGGTGGGTCACATGTTTGACAATCCAACAGTCATCTGGACCACTTTCGTATAATGCGAGTACTCACGATCGATGTAAATATGATCCAAACAAAACTTCGGTTAATTTTTTTTTTTGAAACGAAAAAACATAAAAGAGTGACTTTGTAATTCATAAAAAACTCTTCTATTTTTTACATGGGTATTTGTGTTTTATTTGGGATGGGGAAAAAGGGCGGATCGAGAAGTTATTATATGCCAGGTGGATTGAGTATAATGTTACTTGTTTTGGG
Source organism: Reticulomyxa filosa (assembly GCA_000512085.1). NCBI lineage: Eukaryota > Foraminifera > Reticulomyxidae > Reticulomyxa > Reticulomyxa filosa. The sequence goes on from ASPP01005451.1 coordinate 5,523, forward strand.
TTGGTTGTTCAGATAATAACGAAAGAGCTAAGGCTTTTTATTAAAATTGAATATGTCGTTGATATAAATCTTTTTTCGCAATTGTAATTGACAATGATACCTCAGCACAGGTTTAAATAAACATGCAAGACATATCAAATAAAAAATCAATTTCAATTACAAACAAATTTCTTTTCTGTAAGACACCCTAAGGGTTAGAGAAAATCAACTATTTTTTTCCAACTTTAGTCTTCAAGCTTATAAGCAAAACAGTCTTTGTCCAATGACACATCATTCTTGGAAAGCTTAAAACAAATGAAATGTCGAATGGAATTTTAATAAATCTGCATTATATTTTAAGAAAAGTTTCGGCAACTAAAACTAGAGTTTTGTGAACGTTCAAGTTTTTTTAGGTGAACCACGAATCACTTTACTAGTGATTGTATGAAATATCAAGTCCAATACTTGAATGTTGTTGGCATTGGTATTTCTAAGATAGAATGTGTTTTAATTTTGACGGGCCAAATCTTGTTGGGTATCGTTAATTTGAACCGTGTGAACTTGAGATGGCTCTTCGTCTATTGTTTCTTGAGCGACGTAAGGCGAACAACTTTGGTTAGCAATGCGAAATGCGCCACTGAAGTGATTTTTGAATTCTTCAAATGATACCTGCCGTAGCCTATCGATAACCTTGGGTGTGCTCAGATATGATTGAGTAAGCTGGTCACCATTCAAAGATCTGAAAACTTCAACAAATTTTATGTTTCTGGCCCCCATTCTTTTAATTACTTGTGTTGTTTGCAACGCATATTTTATTTTTTTCCATTTTTTCATTTGTTGAAATTTTCGGTTGTCTCCCCACTGCTGAACCAATATTCCAAATTCTGGAAATGTTTTCATTATTTTCTGTATTTTATCAGCAACCCATTAACAAAAGGATGAGTTCATTTTAATTGTTCTACTTTCAAAAAAAAAATCGGACACAATAATTGTCACAAATTTAAAGATATAATCAAAAAATTTGTTAAATTCACCCGGAGTGCAGCTTTTGTGAGTATCAACAATTCACAATGGATGATACACCGGATTGTAGAACCTCTCCTTGCATGTGGTTTGAAAATGGTGTCACCAAAAAAAGATCCGTCCGTGTGCCATTCTAATCGTTTCCCGTTTGGGTCTAGTTCTTCCAAATCGCCTCGGACGACAAAAAACATTTCACTTGCACGCTCACCAATCAAAAATACCACCTCATTGGGCAAATATATACGTGAGACAAGAGAATGTATTAAAATTAATAGCAATTGATCGGGTAATTCTTTGAACCGAGGCACTTTACTTTTTTTTTTTGGGAGGGGCCGGTGTTGTTTGGTTGAAAAAAGAAAGTGATTTGAAAATTGTTTGCTTTTGTAAACATGAAAACAAACAAAAATTTGTCACCTGAGCAGTTGTTGATTCATTTCTAATTGTAATTGTTCTTGCAAACCACTATGAATGTCTTCCAACATCTGTTCGTCAAAATTACTTATATGTCTAGTGTAGCAATACTCGTAATAATCAATTATTTGATCGGTCAATTCTTCACTTACATTTCTTTGTCGCAAGTATTCTTTAACTGCCTCTATTCTTCTTCGTTTTTTGCCTTCAGGTGTATCTATATCCTGTAATGCTGAGCCTACACTACCTACAATCAACGCATACATCAGGACTCCAACCACAACGGCAACGATTGAGAACATATATTCAGTGTCACTGACAGGAGTAACATTGTTACCTACTCCTGTCGTTACTTGTATTGCCCAAAAATAGGCCCTTAAATATTGTGACCAAAACCCATTATTTAATGTACTATCCGAGGGCGTCCATGCAGAAAGTACATTAGGGTCATTTGCAGGTGTAAAGCCTTCTTTCAAAGATATAAGCCAGTACGTACAACCGATCCAATGCCATTCCATTATCAGAAATCCAAGTAACTTTGCTAGCCGCGTAATCGAGGGCTTTCCACAAACAAAGGAAAAAAAGGAATAATGTATCCGATTGCTACGTCACTCCACAACTCCAAAGTGCAGATTGGAGTTGAGGAAAAACAGAGTCTAGGGATTAACAGATAAAGTATTGGAGTCAGAACAAAAATAAAAGAACAAATAAAAATACAAAACATTGATTTTTGCTTTATACAATAACCGTTTCCAAATACGACTCATCCTCAAAATTCTCATAAGTTTTACACTTCTTACTAAACGAAGCAAGCGATTGATTGACGCTCCAGAGGAGGATCCAGAAGAGGATCCAGTAGTCGCAACAAGAATCAAATCCATTGGAAAAGATGCCGCTACATCAACAATAAACCATCCCTTAAGGTACCTAAGTATAATTTTGCGGTGTGAAGTTTCCATTCGGCCTGCATTTGGGCCTGCTTCATGTTTGAACGTTGTGAAAAACTGCAATCCAATGTCTACCGCAAAAAAACAGTTTAGCGAAATTTCTAACTGTATTCCATTAAATGGTGATGACGGAAACGCAATATTGATAGGTGTCACGATTGCGTAGTATAAAACTAGAATCATCATAAATAGATCCCAGTACATCCTCCACACAAGTTCTGGGTTAATAATACCCGTGGGGAGTGTATCCTCGTCATTGGGCTTAAATTGAATCAAAATCCTAGAATTACGCTTTAATCTTTTGTATTGTTGGTCCTATATTATGAATTGTAAAAATTTTTGTTTTAAAATACTGGCTTTAAAAACTGCATTTTCACTGACACGAAGAAAAACAAAAGATCCGTTAAAAAAAGGGGTAAACTGTTTGAGCCTCGATTAAGATTTTGGCTGTATCTGTATTTTGAAAAGCAATTTGATTGGAGTTGAAAATTAATCCAATATTTTTGAGTACTTTAGTTGTTTTGTCTTGTTTCGCTTCAGGTTGTTTTTTTTTCATGAGAGCTTGATCTTCTTGGAGGTTGTCCAGTGGCAGCGTTTGTGTACCTTTAATGAAATTAGGATTGGTGTTGCTTCTATTTAGTTGAATGCGTTCTTTATTCTGACTGTTTGTGTCAGGAATATTAATGAATGGCTGTGGTGGTCGCAACAATGATGACCTTGGCTTTTTTTCATGTGATGACGAAGAGAGTTTATCACTTGATGGAAATGGTGCCACACGTGATGTATAACCGAGAACTTTGCTCTTGAAGTCAAATTTTTCTTTCTCTGGAGATTCGTTTTGTATTTTATCAATGAAATCGGCATTGTTCTCGGCAGTGCGAAAAAACGCTGTCTGTTTTTGAACGGACAAGAAGTGAGGGGACACTGAAACGAAGAGTTTGCTTTTGGAAAGTTGTTGGTTCGTCTGGGTCACTGCACTCATCTGTCATTAAAAAACTTCCGACACTTGCGTTTGACGGAAACATATTTTGGCTTGAAGTCCTATGTGGAGCTATCACTTTTGCTAGAAAAAGTTTTTCAGAAGCTGCTCTTGCGTCGACATTGCTGTTTAAACTTGTACTTTTTTGTTTCATCCTTATTGTTCAAAATAAAAATTGTCTGTTCTCAAATTTGGCATATTATAGCCACGTGTTTCCTCTCTATTGATCTCTTTTGGCAATGCTGACGTGAACATAAGCTCATATAAATGATATGCGTTTTAAAATATCTATAACTGAACTCAGCTTCTTCAGTTTGTATTTGTTGAAACTCTGTTGGTTCACAAGCAATGTTCTTTTTTTTAAAAAAGAGTATAGCAATATTTCTGTAATTTTCATTTTTCTAAAATATGTTGTTAAGTAAGGGAAGCGTCTCGTTTATTGAGCTTTGGATTAGAATGACACATCCTCAAATTGAATTGTTAGATCTGTTTGCATTTAACAGATAACCAACAAGCAAATGTTTGTTGTTCCAGATATTTTTGATTAGAATAAACACTTTTGAAAGGTCTTTTTTGTTCGTAGAAGTGCAATAATAACTTGTTAGTACAAATTTACAAAAGAGATATGTTTTTGATTTAAAGAAAAAGAAAAAAAAGCGGCAGCTGAGGGAAAATATGTTAGTAAATTAAGGTTTTTGTTTGAGTTGTTGGCTAACGACTTCTTTGTCCCTTCGCAGCTTTAGCTCAGCTTGCATCTCTAAAGGAAGAAGCCCTAAAGGACAATCCGGAGTTTTTGTATAAGATTCGAGGCCGTCCCAACTGGGATTCCAATATTTGCGGATAATCTGATCTTTACAAAAATGTGACAACTGTGATGCTTCATAAAAGTGAGCCGCTTTCAATATATCGTAAATTGTTTCAGAGTCAACGCATTCAATGATTGTGAATTCAATCTTACGAAATAATTTGTGTTCTCGATATCGATGACATAAACCCAAGAGTTCAATCAACAGATTTAATGAAATTGTCACAACGAGTTTGTCGGAATATAAATAGCGCAGAAAAGCTTTAAACGTATCTGGTTTGATATCTTTTGAGATAACAATATGTCCAGTTTTGCTCTCATGCATTGAGCCATGCATTAACATAGTTTTGTAATACTCACTGCGACCAGTCAACACAAATTTGTGTGCGCAAACGCTGGTATTGTCACTCTCAAAGTAAAAGACAATATCGCCATATTTTTGTTGATCAAACAAGTGCAACAGTTGCTCACCTTTGTGTTATATAAGTTTGTTTGGATTAATCTTTATTTATGTATGTATCTTAAATAACTTACTTAAGGTTGCTCCTAAATTTGCAACGCCTGGGAAAGCACTCGATGAATGCAGCAATGTTAGAATCTGTACAAACTCGGAGATTTGCGAATTGCCGATGTTCGCACTTGTCATTAGCGGTTGCACAATGTCATTATACGTATACCGCTTAAGTATTTCAAACAATGTTTTAGTTATTTTGTAAATACGCGACTCCTCTTCGTTGTTGCTTTCGATATCTGCAAATCGAAGTTTAGTTTTTTGAATGATTTGCTAATGTCCAATGGCAATGGCTTTATGTCATTATCATTGCTATTATTATTATTGTTATTATTATTATTATTATTATTATTATTATTATTATTATTATTATTATTATTATTATTATTGTCATTATCATTATCCTCATCCAAACCAACAACCTCACTCTCTTCGCGTTTGCTATTGCTTGCAATGTCTTTGGATGTATTCAATTGCTTGGTTTTGCGTTGCAACACACGTTCGATGATCGACTCAAATGCAGGCAGCCGAGCAACCAAGATGCACAGATTCATATAATGAACGCTTCCATCCGCCAACTCGATCACGACGTCGAAGTCCCCGCTGCGTCCGGCCACCCACTCGTTATACTCCGCCCACAACATGCGTCCGAGTTCTGTCATGGCTCCCACCGCAAGTGCAAGCGACTGATTCCCCCCTGCCGAAATATCGTACACGTTGCCTTCGAACCAAACGGGTACCAATTTCTGCTCATAGCTACTTACCTCGAGCGTTCCGAGTTGCGAATGCGTATTGTCTCCGCAACTGTTCATTTCAGATAAATTTCATCCAATTTGTCCAACAGATATATATGTATATACATATATATGAGTATGTATGATGTAAATACAAGCTGATCAAATTTTTTTTGTTACCGTTTTTTTTTTTTTTTTTTTTTTTTTTTTTTTTAAAAAAAAAGGATGGAGATTACCTGTAGACTTTGCCGTCGGCAGACAAGAGCAAGGTGTGTTGGCTTCCGCAGCTGACTTTGATCCAATGGATGGTGTGATGCATTTGCTGCTGCTGCTGCGTGCGTTGGGACTGGCTCTGGTGAGTGCTAACAACGTTGGACTCGCTTTTTTCATCGCCGGATTTGGAGTCACTTGCGTTATACGTTGCGGAGTGAGCTGAGAATATCTGACTTTTGATGCACTTGCCAAGAGATGTGTCTCTCCACAAGAACACTCGTCCAGCATTGCTCACTGCGCCGTAATGGAAACCGCCACTGGAAATGTCGACAATTATCTCGTTGTCATTCAAATCCAATGGGACTGGCACCAATTGCTTGAACTTGTCATCTTTGAGATTGGCATAGAGATAACGTGAGTGAGTGTTACCGCAGACGTATACATGACCGTTTTGTGTTAAAATTAGTGAATGGTTGCCATTGGCTTTCACACTTTGAATACCTTTTTTTTGTTGTTGTTGTTGTTGTTGTCCATATGACATATGGCTTTATTGTCAATGGATTACGTAAATTAATTTTTTTTTTTTTTTTTTAAAAAAAGTGCAAGCAAACCTCTTTCTTTTTCTTTAATGTGCTCGAAAGACATGAGCAAAGGCTTCGCTGTTTGCGAAATACTGGAGTCACTCAAACCGAGCTGGCCAAAGTCATTCTTTCCCAAACCCCACACTTGGTGAGAGTCGTCCAAACACAGCGTGTGGTGAAACCCTGCTGTAATTGCCGTGACTTTTATACGCTTCAAGCTTTGCACTAACAGCGGCTGCTGCACAATGTGTTGTCCCGCTCTTCCCAAATACAAACGCAGTCTTTAACCATTGCGAGTAGTTTTCAGTCAATTCCTTCCCTCCTTCTTTCTTCTGCTTCTTCTCTTCCTCTTCTTCCTTTTGTTCTTCCACTTTCGCTTTCGTTTCATCCGTCTTCAAATCGCTACTCTTGACCTCGCTTTCACATACTACACTTGTGTCATTTTTAGTTGTTTGCACTTGTTTGTCGTTGTCATTATTATTATTATTATTATTATTATTATTATTATTGCTGTCCTCTACTGTGTTTTTCAAACTATTTAAAGTATCTTCACTAATACCAATTTGTCCATACTCGGTATGACCCCATGCATACCTGTAGTAAACCACCCCTCCCCCTTCCGACTTATGTATTTAAGCAAATTAAATAATTAAATAAATAAATATATTTATGTATACGTAACACATTGCCATTACTGCTGACAGCCAAGCTGTAATTACTTCCGCATCCAATCGAAACAATATTCTCATGTTGCAATGCTACCACTTGGGTTGGAATCGCACGACTTTCTTGATCGCCATGACCTTCAATTTTCATTTTTTTTTCCCCCCCCCTTTGCAAAAAAAAAAAAAAGTCATATGTATGTACGTGTGCATGTAGCATAAGCAAGGAATTCATTGCACATAAAAAGTGCTTGTTGACACAGACATAGACAAAACCTGTTGTCCATAAGAATTGACGCCAAAGCTGTATACGCTTCCAAAAACAGTAAGGAGTAAGGTGTGCTTCGCAGAACAGCTGATGGATAGCGTTTGATCATAGGGATTGACACCAGTTACATATACACGTTGGCGGTCGGCATAAACGTCATGGCCATTGCCAGTGCCCCATTGCCATATCTGTTGCTTCACACCACTACCAACTGGCTCTTCCAATTTTACTGCTTTGAAGTCGCGCACTGGTGCAAGTGTTGCCACAAAATGGTCAAACGCGCTCCAAAGTCGATGAGTGTCCATCCACGACCGGCTCCGTTGTGTTGTAAGCAGCAGCATTCGATACGTCCCTTTTTTCAATGTCACTACCATAATGTGAGGGACTTGCTTACTTTGCATTCGAATTTCTTCGTGCGTCGCTCGTATTACCGCAAATTTTGTCATGTTGTTAACCCCTTTGGTAATGTGTGCACACTTGTTTCTTTCCTGTTAACTACGTATACATACATGTGTAAATGTGTTATATTGTGACCCAGTTTAAGCTTAGGGACCTACTTTGTCTTTGTGGGTCTATATTTTCTTCCAGGTTCGTCGTATGTTCTTCTGGATGATAATGGTCTTGCCAATGCTTTGCCGAAGGGAATATTCCGGAATATGTCCATCCATGAGCCATTGCGTAGGACTGATCGTTGAAAAATCTTTCAAGTACTTCGATTTCATCACCATATAAATAAAATTGCCACGCATTTAATGACGCACACTCGCCAGCGCTGTCAATCACTTTTACGGGGGTTTTTTCTCTCGCTGATAACAATGCTGTGTTTATGTCATATAAAATCATCGCGCACTGATCTGGAAAGGGGTCCGAAGTGTAATCTTTCCATTGCTGGGCCAAGCTGAAGGGCTGTGCTGTGCTCTTGACTCCGAGTAATAAAAGAAAAGACAATATGATTAGCAATTATCAAAAATAAAAGTGTAAAAAAAGACACTTACTAACCTCAGTGGAAGAAAGGACATTTTTCTGTTGATCTACAAGTAGCATTTGAATTTGCTTAATTAAGAGGGCTCAGTTTTACACCGACAATTTTCTGGAAAATTGTTTGTCTGTTGCAAAAAAAAGGACAAAATCATATATTTTAAATTTTAAATTAAATAAATGCTCAGTAGCACATTTTTCAAAAAATGTTACAAATTGGATGTGCTAACGAGACGTAGTTGGGACCATTGATTCAAGAGCTGCGAAATTTATTGATCGAATAACTTTTTAAAAACAAAAAAAAAGTAAATAATTTTCTAGTAATTAACAGCCAAAGTTTTCGAATGTCTCTCACAAGCTTTATTTGGTTTGACTTGGTGTATCTTCAGTTTTGAATGTTTCTTTTGACATTGATTCATTTGACTGATAATGTGTATACTTGTTTGCACTTCCTCGCACCAAATGACTTGGATATTTTTTTGCATTTTTTTTGCATTTTGTCCAAAACGCAAGATCCCAAGTCAACATTGCAAAGATCTGCAAGTCTTACTAAATACAATAACACATCACTCAATTCCTCCCCCAAATGTTCCATTTCATTGGCCTTCCAACTTTTTAAACCTACTTCAACCTCGCCTTTCCATTGAAATATCTCACATAATTCACCCAGCTCTCCAGTCTATGAGAATATGTATATAAAATGAAATGAAATAGATTTTCCATCTTTCGGATATTACATATATATGCATTTATTATCGTTGCCATTATTTCATGTTTGTACACACCAATGCTAATAACACATTTCTTGGTGTGTGAAATTGCTCCCAATTTCTCTCTTCAACGAACTTTCGCATTTTCTGTCGTAGCATTTCCAAAGTGACATCTTTTCGAAATAAATTGTTTTCTTCTTGATTTGATGTATTGGAGCGCTCCAAGGACTCTTCGCTACTGAGCAAGTTAGCTTTGTGTGATAACAAAGCCTGGATGTTCCTTTGGAGCTTCTTCTGATGGCCAATAGATTTAATCCCTAAACTTGCAAAATCTTGTGAGGTTAATTCGATCAATACTGATCCATCAATATGATTGTCTTCGAAATTTGAAAGATAGCATTCAAGCCCAACAGAAGACAGCCAGCTCTGTACCTCTTTTACCGTCCAATCCTGGACAGAGCTACAAGTAGTTAAATTTGACATTTATATAAATTACACTTCTCAATTTTAATAATTTGAGAGTCGTTTCTTACAGAATTTTCCTCTCTCCTCTCGTTTGCGTAACAATATGTTAATAATTCGCTTGAAATATAATAAATTATGTTAGTAATTTTGATCATTGCAAACTGGATCATTTAAAAAATATTTTACATTATATTGAAAACATTATAAACATTTCAACAAAAGTTAAATGTTGCGTTAAGTTATATTGTGAAACTATCAGTTTCTATTATTGTATAAGCAATATGTTGCCTTTTTTGCATTTTGTCATATAATATTTTTTTATAAACTGTGATATTAACTTATCATTCAATTTTGCAAAAATATCAACGCTTTTAGCGCCAAAGCGTACACATACTATGATAATAAACAAAACCTAAATCACTTGTATTATGTCCTTCTTTTTTCCACAATTCAATTACTTATATATAAGTTAACTTTTATTTCTTCCAAAGATATGACTTTTTTCAATTATTAACAGTATAACTTTGTTTTCATCAATAAAATTTTGTCGTTTTGCTTTAAGTTATTTAACTTTGTCTTTTTTGTAATAGCATATAATAAATTCAATTTCAAGTATTAGCTATTATAAACAAAAGCTTTTATTTCGTTTTCGATACTTTACAATTTTTTCAAGTCTTCTACTGTCATAATGATGTAATGTTAAATTTTATTACAAATCAAAAGTTCAAATAAAAAAAAATCTTAATAAAGTAGAATTTTATGTTTACTATTTTTTTTGCAAACTAATATTTAACTTTAATAAATTTGACAATATTATATATTTATTTATGATTAATATTGATTTAGTATATTTATACTTTTTTTGTGTTCAATAAAATAAATAGTGTTAACACAATCTGTTTGATGCCAGCATAATTCCATTTGTGATATTATCCAATGCAAATTAAAACTGTTATTTATTTCGTTTAATTTATGTTGTTTGTATTTATTTATTACAAGGTTTTTTATTATTTATTGTATTTAGCTTCAAAATTCATATTATGCTCTTATCACTTACAATAATTTCTTGTATAACAAATAATATTTTATATTTACTTTCATCGATCCAATAGTTAAACTGTTCGTATTTGATATGTGATTTTTTTTAAACATTTAAAAAAAGTATATACGGACATTTGAAATTGATTAAGTAAGACTTTAGTAATTAGCTTTTTTTATTAATAATTATTAGTATTATTACCTCTTTCATTGCGGCCAGTTTGCAAATCAATAACTAATGTAATAACATAATTTATTCAGCTTTTGACATAACACTTGGCGTTCCCTCTTTAGTGCTCTTAAATATATTTTGTGAATTGTGTTTTCTTTTTCGTTGTAAATACTTTCATGAGCGATATACACAAACAACTGATATGCGAAGTATTTTTAGTTTTAATTAATCCTCTTTTAATACTGAACAACCCCCTTATCTTGTAATATTAAGTTCTCATTCTCAGATAATAAAGTTATGACAACACAATATCCAATTTTTATATTTTTGTTCAGTAAATGTCATACAAGAAGCTTGATATAGCACAATATATTCAATTAATTAGTTTTATCGATTGCACAGCAATTTCGACGTGTTATTTAGTATTTGTTTAATTATCGAAGAGCAGTTTGATTGTAAGTAATTTTGTAAACAGTCCTGCATTAAAGATAACAATCTTTTTTTTCGAAACATTGTCTTAAAAAACTTTGAAATATTGATTTTTCAAGAATAAAATTCCAAGTACTTGTAGATGCTCATTTTAGTGCAGTCGATTGTATCTTTTGTCTAAAATCAAATTGCTTTTTTTGCAATTTAGATACAAGTTGTAAACGATTTGAAGTATTAGAATCTAATATAATACAAAATAATTGCAACAACGTCATTAGTATAATTTGAAAGCGCCAGAATACATAAATTAAGATATCGATACTTAAATCAAAGAAATTTAGATTTTGAAAAATACTTTAATTGAAAGAAAAACGCCAACGACTAAAGAATCCAAACCTTTTTTTGAACATTAACAAACTGAGAATGAGTTGAAAAATTGGAAATTAAAAATGTCGAAGAATAAGATGAGTGGAAATACATTTGCTAAAGTGTGGTTTTAAGTTTAAGTCAACAAAAACGAACAAATAATAATACACAAATTTTTTTTTTTTTTTTTTGCTCCCTGATTTATTGCAGTCTGAGTTTGCCAGCTCTTTCTTTTCTTCGTAAATGCCGAATAGCGGCCTGTTTCCATTTCGCTTTATTTTTAACAGCGACAGGTGCAATGACCATATGTAAATTGCCGCGAATAACACGCAGGGCTTGTTCTTTTTCAATTCTTTGCCTGTCTTTAAAGCGGTTCATATAAAAGCGTCGGTCTCGCAAAGCTTTGATTTGATTAACGCGGTGGATGGCTTGGATCGTTTTAGCCATCAAATTACGGTTATATCTCGTTGGAATATTGCGTCTTTTTTCGAAGTTCAGCACGTTGTCATTCGACAATTCTTTGCCATGAGACCAACGGAAAGCCTTTGTCCAGCGAGTTCGTCGTGGATTACGTCTCATTTTGAAGTTGTTGTGACATTTGCCTCGACAAAATCGAAATACCTTTATTTTATTCAAGGAGTACTCAATCCTTTTTTTTTTTAATTTTAACAAAATAACAAAATTTAACTTTGCAATCATTTCGAACAAAAGTTATCCCATGACCTGGGTAAATAGGGCCCGAGCTGTTCGAAGTTTTTGTGTGGTTGCATTTTTTTTTTTCCTCCGCCTAAAACAGCCTTTTTTCTTTATGTTGTTTTGATTAAAACAAAGACAAAAAAAAATGTACCAAAAATAACACTTCCAAATTCGCATTGCTGCTTATTGAAGAAAAATCGAAATGAACAGGGACCCTTGCCACTTTTTTGAGGAAAAACAAAAATTTGTTTCTTTGTGGAAAGATTTTTATCGGTGCTAACATTAGTTTTCACGTCTTTTACTTTGAACAGATTGTTTTGATCACTAGCAGATTGAAAAACTTTGTTAAAAACCTTTACTTTCGAGTTGCGACAAAATTGCATGTTCAACAGACCATGAGAGGGGATAGCCAGAAAGACATACAATAGTCTCTAAGCCTGATACTGAACTTTTCGAAGTATCTTGACAAACTCATGCAAAGTAAAGAGGTTGAAAATGTTCCGCTGCCCGCTTTTGGTGATCATGTAGTAATGATATTTTGTTCACGCTTTTAGTTTAATTTTTTTTTT
>ASPP01005468.1:0-11032 GCA_000512085.1 Reticulomyxa filosa
AAAAAATAAAAAAAAAAAAAAAAAAAAAAATTTTTTTTTTTTTTGGATTAGTCTCTTGTATGCTTACAAGAAGCATACAAGAGTCTGTAACACGTATACAAAAACAACAACACAAAATAATAGACAAAAAGTCGAATTGGTGAGAAAGCAAGTCAAATTTGTGAGAGAGCATGGGTAGATTTATTAAAAATAGCGGACAATGATGAATCGGCATTGGAAATATTAGCAAACCTTTTGGAAAATCCTCAATGCGAACATTTTAATTTTGTGAGTAATCTCAACAAGCACAATTGGGAGGGTTGTCTGTACTGCTTTTGCAAGCAATGGAGAAAAGCCAACAAACTTTTGATTAAATTGGCAATGCGCACATTTCCTTACATTTGGAAGTATTTTTTGTTGAAAAAAGAGATCAATATAGGAGAACAAATTTCAAAATTAGAATTGGATTGCACGTGGATGGAGTTGAATGAAGTGGGGCTCATTTCCGTTTGTGCAAATAAGATCAAGTTTGACGTCCCTATATTGCTGTTGTTGAGTCTAGTGCACGAACAGCATGACAATTGTCTACTCATACGACATCTCCCAGCCATTTGGCAATTCATGAAAGACCCCTCCCCACAGAATATGGAGAAAATGGTGATCTCACTAACAGTGTTACGTGTTAGTGCATATGAGAAGGAGGAGGAGGAGGAGGGAACGTCGCAAAGCTATAACGAAGTGTTCAACGTATGTAACATCCCAGAAAACAGCAAAGACCTTTTAGAGTTACAGGTGATGCCAAAGGAGCTGGAGATTACTCACCGACATGCAAAGTTTGATACAGAAAAGTCCAGGTTGAAAGGTGAAGATCCGATGTGTTTCACGTTCACTGACGACAATCCAAGTTTCGATGGATTGATTCGTTTGTCCGGAAAGTGGGAGGGACGAGATGTCGCCGTGTGGACCTTTTTGGAAATTAAAAGTATCAATTGGTGTAACATTGTAACTCGTGCCACTGACTATGTGAATACAATTGAAGACTTGCAAGCGTTTGGAAAAGACGAGCCATTTGGATCCGACTGGCACGTACCTAACAAAGATTTTGATTTTTCCGATCAAAAACAGCAAACTGCTGAAAGTCAAGGGTACAGATTGATGAAAACGAAATCTACACTTGATGGACGGAAAGTATTTCTTGCTGTTCCATTCAGTAGCAAAGCCAAATCTTCCAAAATCTACTTGTCAAAAGGATTCATTGATGGAGGCTTAAAGAAGTTTATTCAAGTCATACTCTGTGGAATGACAAACTGTAAAATTTCAGAGCGAGTGAAACAAAATAATCGCCAAATGCATGCACTTTTTGAGTCCAAACATTGTATTTGGTTTTATAACACAAAACCAAGGGGTTTTTTCTGACATTACTCTCTCTTTTAAGGCAAAAAAAATAAGCGTATTGGTCTTAATATTTAAAAAAAAAAAACAACTTATATCTATCACATAAACTATCAACTCAATAAACTTAGAGCCACCTTATATCTTTGAAACTCTACTTAAAAATTCGAAAAAAAATGTACAGTACCAAATTTGATAATATTATAATGTTGACTTAAGTTGAATTGGAAAAAAAAACATAAATAAAGGCGTATGGACAAACGGAAAGCATCAAAACGTATACAATGTAAGGTCCGAGGAGTCAGCTATCGAGCGATAAAGGAATTTTTTGAAGTGATTAGTTTAGAAATAATTAATGGATTGTTTTCTTCATTTGTATCTCTTATTTATTATTATTTGAGTGTAGAAAATTCAACGAAGCTGTTCCAAACAGCAAAAAGCTTTTTTTTTTGGTTGTATATTCGTATTTGGTCTTGTTCCTTTATCAACAAGAATTCAGCAATTGCATCACTTAAAGGTTAGTGTACCAAATAAGCTATCTTAATCTGTTGTGACTGTCCAGTCCACGATACCTTTTAGGTTTTGGTGGATGTATCGTTAACACTGAATTACAACAGCATTTTTTACAAAATATAAAATAATTTAATATCTCTTCAATTAGTAAATATCTTCTACTTGAAATTATTGACGACAAAACTCGTAAAGTTCGTCAAAGTGTAGAGAGGAGTGGGAAGTAATGTTCATTAGCTAAAAAAAAATAAAATAGGTACTTGTTTTGTGCTTTCTTCATCAGAGCCAATTAAACTTCGGTTGAATTTTTACCATGAAAGCTTAGATGAATGTGATGACAAGCCATATCACAAATTGCAGAGACTATGAATCCTAGAAGATATTAGAAAAGGGGTTGGCATTCTGGTAAAAGATCAATTGTATCGATTACCACAACAATAATTTTTTCGCTTTGAGCTTGTATTATGGCCTGAAAAGTTGTCATGTGTGATCAATTGAATGAATCGAAAAAATTAGCGTACTTTCTGATGTGCTTGTACAATTATTGCAAGAATTAATTGAAAAAGCTTTAGCATGGCGTGCGAAGCAAAAATATATTACAAGTCAGTTCATGAATGCTGTATCAGCCAAATACACAAGCTCATTCTTCCGAATTGAAGACTTACAGTTTCCATTTGGAAGAAAAAGAGTAATTGAAACAAATATGCTCCATTTTGTGGCCATTGTATCAAGCGCAAAACAATGGAACTACGAACAAGATCCAAAATTTTTGAAAAAAGCATTAATTTTCAAATCAATGTACTAGGACAAATGTTAGTGCATGCCAAATTCAAAGAAATAAATGAATCAATTGATTGTTATAAAGCTAATTATTATTTGAACCATAAAGGCTTAGACAGTTTAATGCTAGAAGTGCAAGCTCAAATATAACGCTATATTTTTGCAATGAAAAAAATATCATGTGCTATTTGGAGTCAGTTATTAGTCCGTGCATGAGCTGTCGATTGTGTTCAGAGTTCAGAGCTATTGGAAATACGTAGAAACTTACTTGTTATCCATGAATAGAAAAATATATTTGCGGCAGAGCTAGAAACACATGGCAGGACCAATTTGAGTACTATTGTTGATCGACCTGATCTGCGTAAAGATTGGTTAAACAAGTGCAAAGAAATTAAAGCTATAATTCACAATAGTATACAAAAATTGAAAATCGAAGCAAAAAAAACAAAATAAATATTTCCTTTGATGTTTCGAAATAGCATAAATTATTTGCATTTAAAATTATTCAATGAAAAGAATTACATAATGGACATACTTCAATGGAAAATGATTATTTTTGTGTATTAGTTTGATGCTATTATTAATGTCACCTATATGGCAAAGAGTTTTTATTAATTTTGTTCGTAATAAAAGAGATTACAATGTAATTGACTGGTTTTTTCATTCAACTATGTACATTTTTTTCATTAACCAATAAAGAATACCATAGAAAAAAAGGTACATTAATTCTGTATCAAGTTTATTGACTAGTTTTTGGAAAAGAAGAAGTAGTTTGTATTTTATTTAAGACGTGAATAATAAGTATACCTTCACTTTTATCTTTCCACAAAAACAAAAAAAGACATTAATCCAAAGTTCAAATTCGTGTTTCGTTTTTCAAAAGGCTATTCACGCTTTTTATTTTTTCAAGGAAAGTTAAAACTACTCAACACTAATAGCATGGATAATCAAATACAACACAAAAATATCGCAAAAGACAAATTAAACAAAGCCGACATAAAATTACTTCAATTTCCATTCAAAATTTAATGAAAAGCAACAAAAACAGCAATGAAAGCATTTCGTTATCTTTTAATAAAAATGCTAAACATTAATGATAAAACAAACAAAAAAATATCAAATCGCTTCACACACAACAACGCTATGCATCCAAATTTAAAACAAAAGCAAAGGAAGGAAAAAGCGAAAAAAAAAAGGATTAAATCAGGCGGCGCCTTCAGGCGCCGCCCGAACTAACCCTTTCTTTTTGCTTTTGTCTTCCTTTGCTTTTTTTTATTTTTTCTATTACGGTGCGTTTTTGTTGACCAGACAGTAACAATACTTTTTAGCAGCATACTCAAATATGACAGCATCTAATGAAAAACTAATGTGATTTAGGGCAAGAGTAAGACTTGGGCTACATGATCATGTGGTCATAAGAATATGTATACATATATGCAAATATATACGTATTCTTTTTCATCAATCCCCCTACTTATTTCTTGAAAAGAGAAAGTTTTTTTAAATGATTAAATATATATTATTATTATAAATTATTTCTACCAAGACATAATCATAATAAATATATGCATATATTTGTTAATATTATTATCATTGAAGTTGATCGAATCTTTCACAATGGTACGCACATGCTTGTGCAATGAGGTATATTGCGCTTAAAGTGGAGAAATGGAAACTCTTCCACGGAAATGGATCAGCCTTTGGTTGCTGAACAGGTGTATCAAATCAATGTCGACATTAAAATGATGAACTATATTTTAATTGCAAACACAAAATTCGATTGAGCATTTCTTCCAATAATTGGTCGATGTTTTTTGTGAATTGGAACAATGACAAACTGGTTATCGATGGAAGCTATGCTTTAAAAAACATTGAACGAAGCTTTAAAAATTTTTTAAACAGCAAGTAAAAAAAAATAAATTAAAGTTTGCATTCAATATATACTTTAATTACATTTTTCAAACAAAAACACTTTTCATTTATTATTTGATAAGAAAGTAAATTATCCCCAAATACGAATGTGACCATTTGAACAATAACATAAATTAATTACATACTTATCATTTTTTTTTCTTTTTTAGCTTAATGAATTTAAGACAGGATATTTTGTATCCTTTATCATTTCCTTTGATTGCATATAATTCTTTCTTAATAAATCAGATATCCCAAAAACAAATTTCATTATCAAACGAAAGCGAAGATATAACATTTGAATTACCAATAAAATCCTTTATTACAAATGGTGAATATTCAACACATAATATTCGCTCTTTATGTTTATATGATATAACAGCTCCAGTTTGTTCTGACTTATCTGTATATTGTGATTGTAGTATATTTGTAGATATTAGATCTACTATATTTACTTGAGATATAAATGTTTATTATTGAATTCAACTAATATCAAATTGGTCCAACATATCCATATGAATAACGTATTTATCAATCATCAGAATCATCTGAACTTAGTGTAAAATATAGTAATTTTTCTTTTTGCTGTTCTGATGGTAATGCTGATGATAGTAATGATAATAATGATAATCTTGACTAGAATAGTGACGATGTCTGTTGTGATGTAGTTGTTGTGATAATTGATATTGTTGTAAAGATAATGGTTTCAAATCAATATTTTGTTTATCAATGATTTCATCATCTAACTATAAGGGTGAATACCTTAAGTTGGACTTCTTCAGATGCTGATAAAGATAATTGAGAATATTTTATAGAATCATCATTATCATTTTTATCATCATTATCATCTTTTCCATAATCACTATCTTTGTCATTTTCTTTTTTGTATCATTTTCTTGTTTTTCGTCTTTATTGATAAATTAGGACGTCAAACATCTGAAGAAAATACTTTTTTGTAATACTCACAAACAAGAAAATAAAATAAATATATTTATATTATAATAAATATATATTACGTACAATATACAAATCTTTATAATCACTGGAAACATTCATCTTGAAGTCCTAATAAAGAAATTGCTTTTTACAATGTAATAAAACAGCAATAAGATATAACACTTGAATATGTATTATACAAAATTTCAAACATGTAAAATATTATTATAAACTATACTTGATTTTTTCTTTTTTTAATATCAATAAATTAAAATTATAACTTGTAATCACAACAATTTATATATAATAGCATTGTGAAAAAATAAAATTCAGGATCCAGTTATTCTATTATTTGCCGAATCCTTAAAATCAATTTTCTCTTTAATTAGATTTTTTCTTCATTATTTGCAGAAAACCAAATTTGAACGTTTAAAAATATATGATTTTTTAATTATTTAAAATCTAATTATCATGATATAGAAAAGTGAAATTTAGCACAAATAACATTTAAATAGAAATGTTGTGATCATTTGCAAATTGTTAAATTTGTTGTATTGAATATGTAGTAGTATCAAGATTAAAAATATTTATCACAGTTAATGCACTTTTAGTTTTATTTGATCTTTTCATTGATTGTTTTATATTAAGTTCTTTTTTTCATAAGCTTTATGAATCCTTGATTTCACTTTTATATAATTATGCAAATTAATAGAAAAATGATTTAAAGTATTCCACAAATTATACAATATCAATATAAATATTTTTCTAAATATCACTAAAAGAAAAAAACTATATGTATACATTATCTAAATCCTGAGTTTTTATATATAGTAAAATTTATAACGAAAAGTTTTTTAAGGATTTGTACAACTTGTTATAATGACTTATGCTTTTGATAATTAAAAATGTCAAATTATTTATTCAACAAATACTAGCGTGAAATACAATCAAATAATATGGATTCTAACATAGCAAGACTAATATTGCGCATTAGATCAAGTTGATATTTATAATAACAGTAATTTTAAAAAATTATTCGAAAAATTACATTAAGTTGAAAAGAAAATTGAACGAATAAAACATATCTTATGATGATAATTGGTTTTATCAATGAAAAATCAATTATAATCATAAGATATGTTTTAGGCGTTCAGTTTTCTTTGCAACCTACTGTACTTATGTTGCAATATACAAAAAATTTTTTTAGGTTAAAAAATAGTGATAAAAAATTTGGACGTTCTGATAGTGATAAAAGTGTGATATCAATTAGCCAACGTTTTTTAGATTAAAGAGCAATGTATGCTATCAAGCAATTTAAAAAAGAATCACACATCATTCGACTCGACTGGTTCTTTATCTCAATTGTGATGAGACATCTGTACCTTTACTTTTTATTATTTCGTTTTTTTTTATTTTTGGCTATGTTTTTTAAATGAAAAATGACAGAAAGTAAAACACAAAAAAAATTGGAAAAAAGTTATTTAACACATTGGGAGGTTAGCCAACTATGATAGTGATATAATTTTACTTTAGTCATATTTAAAATTTTCACCAAGGATATTCTTTGCGATTTTACACCATCTCCGACCATTTTTGAGGCTTAGTATTTTCATTTCAACATACAATAATTCCATTTTACTTTGTTTTTTTATTGAAAATAAGCATATTAATTTGTTAATATCAATATGCAAAATACTATATACAAAACTATCAATTTGTTTTAACAAAGTTTTCAATGATATTTACAATGTGTCAAATTAGTACAGATTCGCATTACAATTGTCACTATCTTATTAGTTCAATCTTGTTCTATTTACTTATTACAAAAAAATTTAGTTTTTTATCATCCAATAAAATATATAATTCAATATCATTTATACATCATCATTATCATGTATGTATTTGTATAATAAAAAATAAATATTTTTTTTACTTTTTTTGTAATTTGCTAAATCTTAGTGATACTTTTGGAAATTGAAGAAAATGATTTTAAACAAAGTGAAGTGCAAAGTATCGTACAAAGTGATTTACAAAGCGACAAACAAGATGATGTACTAAGTACATACAAAGTGACGGATAAAATGATAAACAAATTGATTATCAACAAAATAAAAATAAAAAATTTGACAATGAATATATTGACAATGATGAAAGTATTAATGAATAAATTGACGAACAAAGTAAAAAAAAGTCAAAAAATAAAATTTTCGACTGCAAGCAAAACTTTATTTTTAACATATCTATAATGTACGTTACAACTGAAGTGCTTGAAACATTGGAAAACAAACTTACAATCAATAAATATTTGATCGCTATGGAAACTCATATACAAAAAGGACGACACCTGCATTACTATATTAATTGTAAAAATAAAGTGGATATAAGTCTATTACATAGATTAGCCTTGAATATACTTAAGAGATAGTTTACGTATATCAAAGTATAAAAAGACTGTCAAAAAGTAATACTGAAATAACTAGAAATTATAAATTCAAAACTGTAAATGGAATATCAAATTGGAACAGATCAAAACATGTGTTATGGTTACATGGAAAAACTAACACTAGACGAGACTACAGCAATTAACGTAAAACATGGACACGTTGAAATAAAAAAGGACTTCCAAGAGTATTTACAAGCAATAATACTATTTTCAAAAATGACGCATCAATAAAAAGAAGAATACTGTACATTAAAATAGATGAATGTATAAGAGATATTAGTGGAAAAGAATCAGAAAATAGCAACAATTGTGAAGTTACCGATTCAGTTTTTGAAAATGAAGACTAAATTTAATGGAATAAAAGAAAAAATACAAATAACTTTGAGCTAATAACTATTTTTTTCTTAAGTTTTGCATTAAGAGAATGTGAATATGTCTGACTACTCATTGCTTTGTCATTTACTGACAATGGCAAAAATAGGCTATTGCTTTTCAACAACTTCAAATTTAGAAATTTGTCCAACAGTAACATCCAAATTTTATTCGATCATATAAATCACAATCGTAGCTTTATTCATAAAATTAAAGAAATTAATTGGGCTTACACATTAAGTGTTGACTAATCAAGGATAAAAGCAACTTCAAAATACTGAATGCAAAGTCCATCCTAATGTTGGAAGACGACAATTATTTACAAAATAATCTTTTTAAGCCCAATCGTGGTTTACAAAGACCACATAATTTATTGGCACAATTAGAAATGTCATAGTATTAATATTTTTTTTTCACTTAAGTTAATTAAAATTTTTTTAAAAAAATCTACGAATCAAATGAAAGATTAAAATTTTTGAAAAATTGTAAAAACTTAATAAAAAACCAAAATGATATTTAAAAACTACGCGATTCGTAGATATTTTTTTTTTAATTTTGATTAAATGTTGTTTTTTCATGGAGAAACAAAATCATCTCTATAATGTGGCAACTTTCTTTTTTATCATACTGTATTTCAATTATTTTTTTCATTATTCATAACAGTGTTTAAAAAAGGAAAAAGGCAAATATCATAATTTAAAACAAGTTTGATCAAACCTGATCATAAAAGAGCGACAGACTTTGAGACTTTGGCTTCTTTGTCAACAATACGAAATTGCCGTTTGTGGAAATATACAATGCTTATTTCGACTTGATAATAATCTACAATCAACATACATATTTAATTAGATATCTATATTGCCTTCCAGTAAAATCACATCATTTAAACTTGCCCACAAAATGAGAAACAGTAATTGTTTTAAAAAATATGTAAAAATATGTTACAAAATCCGAAATTAAGTTTTTTCAGTAAGAAACTGAAAGAAGGCAAGAACGATTTCCTTTGAACTGAACTTCCCAAAAACTCATTAATTGTGACTAGTGTTTGAAAAATATTGAACATTTTTTTAATTGATACGAATTTCTTACTTCTCAAAAGTATCAATAACAAACTTCAGTTTTATGGCAAATTATTTCTCACATATCTTAAATGATAAAATTCCAAAAAATAAATTAAACAACAATCCAAATTATAAATTGAATAAATTCAAAAATGAAAATTAAAACAAAATTTTATTCACACATATTCAATCAAAAAGTTTAAATATTTTCATGCTTAAAAAAAAATTTTGAATAAGTATTAGTTTTCCACGAATAAACACAAGAATGTTCAATACCTCCAAACTTTGTCACAATTCTCTTTTATCGCCATACTATAATGAAAATAAGTATCATTTCCATTTTTTTGATACAAACGTTTCGTCAAGCTGCAAAAGGAAAGTTTCTCAAAGCTGGCAAAAAATATTGTTTTGGATAATTCTGGGAATAAGTATATATAATCGTAAAACAATACATCTCAAGTGCATCACATAGCAAGTTAAATAAATCATATTCACAAATTTTTTAATTTAGGTTATTCATTGTTCTTTATTTTTTTTAATCATATGGTGAACATTCACAAACGAACACTGTATCATTGGTCCAAAAATATGTATTGTTTCATGTGATAATACATCTGTCTTTATGTTTGATCAATTACAATTATGATGATTTTAGATAAAATAGATTGTATTATCTTATCAAAAGTATTTATTCCCTTTTATAAAAAACCAAATATCATTAAAACAACATTCCACATTTTAACACAATTAAATTGAAAAATAGAACCAAACACGGTTAAATACTAACACAAATTAACCAATGAAATAATTTGATTAATTAACATGAATTGTTTTATAATTGCATTAGTCTTTTGAATTCTAGTTTGATTGATTTTTGTGTCCTTGCTAAATTAGATTTCAACCACACATAGATTCAACTCTTTCCAATTATTTGGAAAATTTTAATAATAGAATACACAAAAGAATCATTGAATCCATATTTAATGGCTTTGGGTCAAGGAATACAATATGCAAAAGAGTGATGAATATATCAAAAATATTAAAAATGAATGGTAAAGATGTATTATTACATAATATTTACAAAAGATAGAAAGAGGCAATTCATTTGTGAATACTATTTTATAAAGTAATAGAGAATAGTTATTTGATTGGTTTAAATCAACAAATTTATTTTAATGAAAAGAAAAATATAGATGAATTAATATTAAATGATAAAAATTTAACAATATTTATAAACATATGGTGATACTTTTCTTACTAGCTTCTTCAATTCTTCTTTCTTCCAATTCAACTATTTCCATTTAATTCTTTTTTATTTTTCGTATATTTCTGATTCCTTTTATTTTTATTCAAATTTGTGTTTTGTTCAACTCTTGTTGCTTAAATAAATTAATTCGTTTTTCCACTTAAGTTGCAATAAATTTGAATTATTTCAAATTTAAAAATAAGTAAAATCAAAAATTCATAAGATTACAAATTTATAATGAAATTCATTTAATAATTTTAAATCGAGTTTCTGAAGCTTCAAAAGTAAAAAAAAAAGGTTACTTCATCATTATCATGCTTCAACAAACGTTCCCTAAGATAGATGAAGAGATCATTTCAGAGGCATTGAAATGGCTTAATCAAGATGTTGAAAAGACAAAAA
>ASPP01005494.1:0-11075 GCA_000512085.1 Reticulomyxa filosa
TTGTTGTTGTTGTTGTTGTTGTTGTTGTTGATATTGCTGTTGCTGCTGCTGATGATTGTTGTTGTTGTTGCTGCTGCAATTCCCATTCTCCTTTTGCCAACTCACTCGTAGACGGAGCACCTTGCGCTTGTCCTACCTCCATATCCTCTTTCGTTTTGCTTGCTCCTGCTTCTTTTTTTGCTTTCATGCCACCCAGGTCGTCTTCTTCTCTTATTTTTGACATAATGTGCTCCATGTCTTCTCTCGCATTGTCCGATGAAAACTCAATCTTTGCGTCGTGAATCTTGTTCTTCACTAAAACCTTAAATGTCAGTCCATAATGTGTTCTGTCTTCCGGATATTCCAAACCTTTCCACATTTTTATTGTTGCCACATATCACAAATCTCTATACATATATTTGTATATATGTATTCATTCATATTTATATGTGTACATATATGATGTAAGGTGCGGCAAGAGGCCATAAAATACCTTGAATTAGAGCGCGCTCGAATAACATTACTGGCCGGAATTGTGTGTTTGACACTAAGGTACACATTCCCACTCGAGATTTTGTTATCACAAGCCAACACGATATACGCTCCCTTTTTTTTGCCAATACTATGCTCTTGCATTCTTCTACAAATTCTCCTTCGAAGATTCTCGGCAAGTTCGACATTTCTTTTGTATGAATTTATTTTGGGGCTATTATATGACAACCAATCTTTGATTACCGATTTTCTACTTTTTTTAAAAAAGTAAAGCAGCAAAACAAAAGATTACGTTTCGTTTATTTTGCTCTTTTTTAATTTCGGACTTAGCTCTAAACAGCTGTTTTCCCTTTTAACTGTACGTGTAAGCCAAAGAACGTGAAGAAGAACTGATTTACATATGTAAATTTGCTTTTTTTTTTCTCACAAAGTTTGTCAAACATTTTTATTGTTTATAAAGAATAGTTTATTACAAATTTAAAAAAAAATCACTTAACAAAGGAAAGTAATTGACATCCATACAATTGTTTAACACATTGAATAGTAAAATCTGCTATTTGATACGTGAAGTTTTTGTCGTGTTTGTTTTTTGAAGCAGACCACTCGGCTTTTTTTTGGCCCTTTCTTTATCGTTTTGGCTTTGCAGATTTTGTAACAATGTCAACAGATAAGGCACAAAGCAATGTACCAATCAAAATGGCTGATCCGAACACAAATAAAAAACCTCAAAAACCCTCACCAATGACGACATATTTGTTGGGAGGTGTGAGTGCTTGCACCGCAGAACTAGTAGTTTATCCTTTGGATACAATAAAAACACGTTTGCAAGTGGTGGGAAAAAAGGACGTGGGTATGCAAAGAGACGGTATGGTTCGAACCGCAACCGGTATTTTCCAAAGAGAAGGTCTGACTGGGTTTTACAATGGTTTTAGTTCGGCATGTTATCGCCATATGATTTACAGTGGCTGCCGTTACTTGAGCTATGAGTTCCTACGTGAAAACGTATTCAAACGAGACGCAGATGGACATTTCCCATTGTGGAAATCCATGTTATCTGCATTAAGTGCAGGGTTCATAGGGCAATATTTTGCGAGCCCATTTGATTTGGTCAAAGTTCGAATGCAAACAGAAGGGCTTCGAATTTTGAAAGGTTAGTCGAGATAATCTTACATTTTTTTTTAAGTTTAAATTAATTTTTTTTTTCTCTCCTTTTTCAAAAAAGGTGAACCGGCTCTATATAAGGGAAGCATGGATTGCTTTATGCAGTTATATCGAGAGTTAGGTTTTTTTGGAATGTGGAGAGGATGGTTTCCAAATTGTCAAAGAGCAGCATTAGTACAATTGGGAGACTTAACCGCATATGATATGTCAAAACAATTCCTACTCAAAAAAGGGGTTCCGGATAATTTCTTGTGTCACGGATTAGCTTCCTTTGCAGCAGGTTTTGTTGCTACTGTAGTGAGCACTCCAAGTGATGTGGTTAAAACGCGCATGATGGCTGATCCTAACAGATATCGTGGTGCTTATCACTGTCTACGAGAAACTGTTCATCACGACGGCATCTTTGCTTTGTATAAAGGATTCTTCCCTATCTGGGCAAGAATGGGCCCAAAGGCAATGGTGTTTTATTTGACCTTTGAACAGTTGAGAAGCCTTTTAGGTTTACGGTCATGGTAGGAAGGCCGCTTATGTTAGATATTACTTGGTGTTCCTTTATATCTTCACAATCTCTGCTTTTTATTAAAAGCTAGTTTGAACAATACCAACGTACTGCGATATTGTCCTTTTTGTATTAATACCTTTTTATGACAATTTTTGTAATTGGCCTATCTCTTTTTTTTAAATTATTTCGGTTCGTATTAAATAAGATAAATTAAACAAAATGTAAAAATGACCCAAAAATGGAAAATTTCAACAACAAAACCAGTTGCTTCAGGATGAACAATAAACACCAGCAAACAAAACATTAACAAACAAAAAAACTCAAAGCAAGAAATGAAAATAAACTTGTGTTACAAAAAAAAAGCAAACAAAAAAATTAGCAGAAAATAACCAAAATAAAATAAAAAACAATGCACATGGAGAGAATAACAAACAACTTAAAAAAAAAGAAAATTTTGTGATGGTTTTTTCGATCTCACTTGCGATGGCTGAATGATGAGAAAGTCTTGTGTGGACTATCTTTAACTCCAAATTCGTTAGTTTCAGATTCAATAAAATTATCACCTCCCTTTGCATTTTTGCTTTTGTCGAAATGTGACTCGTTTTTATTTATACTCGTGCTTGGAGTGTAACGCGAAGTTAATATTGGCAAATGATGTCTAATCGTCGGATCATGTGCAACAACCTCTTCATTTCCCAAAAAGTGACCGTATTGCAAAGTGTTGGCACAGTTGGAATCTTGTTTATTCTTTTCATTCATAGAAATATCTTTGTGACTGCCATTGCCTTTGTTGGCTTGTTCTGGTCCTTCTAAATCAAGCTCTTGGATCACTACACTAGTGCCGCTATTATTGGTGCTTCCTAACAATCAAAGAAAAGGTAATCACTAAGATAAAGATCCCTCACTTTGTGTAGACATTAAATATATATAAAATGCATAAATATACATAATACACATATCCAAACCTCTCATGGGAGAGGGTGGTGTGGCACAATCGATCCACTCAGAAGCGTCTTCTTTTCTTGGTTCAACCAATTTGGGCGTGACACGCAAATTGCTGTCGACACACAAAATAGCACCGGCGTTATTCATGCAGTTGCAATAATTGGTGGCACTGAACACAGTGATTAAATGGCCACCGGCAAAATACTCAAACCCATCGTACACTACTTGATGAGCTCGAATGACCAAATCGATATCATTACGAATGCAAAATTGCCGAGCAATATCGCTACCAAACACACAAGAAACGCCACGAGAATTTTGCTGGAAGCCCAAGTCATTGTCTGTTTCTGCGGGGTCGCTCCACAAAACGTCAATCAGTACTGTTTGATCACTCAAACGACTGTCCTCTTTCAAAGCCTCGTGATGGTCTTGTGACACATTGTGCGTGTTACTTTGACTGTTATTCATATTCATCATATCAATGGTGTATTTACTCATTGCCATTTCAGGTTCTGGGATCAGATCACATGGCCTTTTGATTTGGGCGATGCGATCAATCGTTTTCACTTGTCCTTTTTTTTTTGAAACACAAACATTGCATTATATTAGTTTATGCATCAATAAAAATAAAATGAATAAATAAATAAAGAAGCATACCCATTCCACCATGAACACATAGAATTCTGTTTCCAATCATTGCGGCAAGAGGCAGCCAAGTAAACAAATGATTGACTTTTGTTTTTAACGACGAGTCAATTTTCGCTTTGGTTTTGATGATGCGATTTCTTTGTTCTTGGGAAGGCATACGGAACGTGCTTAAAAAAGTGAACCAATCCGGGGACTTCCCTTCAAACGTAGACAGAGAAGAAGAAGAAGAAGAAGAAGTGGGGGTGGTTTTCTTCGAGTCCGTGGACAATGAGCTATCATGAATACTCTTATGGTCGACATTGGCCAGAGACAGATTACGCTCGATCCATTCGTCTTCCAGAGGCTCAACAATTCGACTGGATATTTCTTCATAAAAGCCGTACAATTCGTTCATAGCGGCGCATTCGTGATTTCCTCGAATGAGAAACACGCGATCTTTGTATTGTATTTTGAGCGCCAATAACAAACAAATGACTTCGAGTGATTGCTTGCCGCGATCGACAAAGTCTCCCAAAAAGATGTATTTGTACACATTCAAATCGCCGAGGATATGATCCGGCTGTCCAAAGGCGTCGAATATGGCCAACAGGTCGTACAACTGTCCGTGAATGTCACCAAACACTTTGACCGGAGGTTCCACCGATATCAACGTGGACTCACTCGACACTAATGGCAAGGCTTCATTGATCAATGCAGCAAACTCCTCGTGGTTCAACATGAATTGACAGGGGTCCACAGGAGCACGTTCCAACAAAATGCTGCGGATCACTCGCCAATGCAAGGACTGCTTGTTGAAAGGCGAGTGCAAATCGCAATTCTCGTGCTCGTCTTCCTTTGGAACTAATGCGGGGTCTATTCGAGATATTTTCTTTTTGCTATTGCAGCCGCTGTTATTATTATTGCCAATTGTCGTTGTCGTTGTTGTTGTTGCTGTTGCTGTTGCTGTTGCTGTTGCTGTTGTGTTGCCAACGTTGCTATTGTTGACATGAATCATCCGATTGACACGCGGCGAAGAGTGTCTACGAACGGGTGTTTTACTTATTGTCACTCGACGTGATTCATTCAGAACAGCTTCTTTGTCATTCGTCGGATTGACCCCAAGGTTTGGTGTTAACTTTGTTTGCTTATGATACGGTCGCATTGGCGTTATATTTGTCAATCGATCCATGTGGCGATGTGTCTGTGCTTGGGCTTGACTTTGATACCATTTACGGAAGTCATTCTTCTTATTATTATTATTATTAATGCTATTGTTGGTATTCGTGTTGCAATTGCCATTGATAGAATTAGTAGTAGTTGCAATGGCGCCATTGTATTCCTTCATATTGCAGTCATCTTGGTTATTGGCAGTCGCCGCACTGAAATCAAAGATATGCGTGCTACGCATGGCCAAAGAGGCTGTATTTGTAGGTTGCGATTGCATGTGCGATGCCTTCTTATCACCGTCCGTTTGCGTTTTTATCTCTCGTATCGCTTCCGCTTCCTCTTTCCGTCCAAACGAATATTTCTTTCGATAAGGGTACGAAAAGGTGTGCGTGTGGTTGCGCAATGGACACTCCATGCTCGAAAACTGCAAGCTGTGCAGTTGCGAGAGCATCGATTGGTTGATGGGATCCACCCCCTTTTTTTTTTAAAAAAAAAAACAAAATATATAATATATACATACACATACATAAATATACATATATTTAAGTATGCATACCCATATACAAACAATCTCTCCAATGGTTGGTTTTGACATCCAAAGGCTTGCAAAGATTGAATGCACTTGTGCGATTGCAGCAATGCAGTGGAAGGACGACAGCTTCCTCGAGGTAGGCTTTCATTTTCATGACTGTGAAACGGTTCAATGGGCACGCATTTCCCGCAATGGCTGCTCGCCTTGTTTCCGCCGAGAATGTAGCTGCCGCCGTTTTGAGGAGAGTGGATCACCAAATCCTTTTGCTTTCGCACAAAATGCGAGGCGTGGTGTCCCTTACTCAATGCACAATCGATTCCCGGGGCCAACTCTTTGCCACTATTGCAAAAACAAGATTTCCCAAATCAATTACAAAAATTTTGAAATGTATGCTTAGATTTTTTTTTTTTTTTGATTGGGTGAGAAGAAAAGACAGAGAAACAGGGGAAAGGGGGAAAATTTTGTAAAAAAGTCCGAATTTTTTTTTTTTTTTGGTAAGTAATTAAGCTAAACCCTAATTTAATGAATCTATCGTCTCGCACGTCGTAAGCAAAAATATCAGGAGGAAGAGGGGTAGCAGATCCATCTTTGACCCCACCTAAAACGAATAATCGTTTTTCATCGTCAACAAAAGAGGTGTGATAGGCTCGACCAGGCGGAGCGTTTTTGGGATGCAAAGCCAGCCAAGATTGTTTGTTTAAATCGAGTTTCCACAAGTCATTCAAAAACACGTTGCCGCGTTGACCTCCAAACAACAGAAATTGGCTCTCATGAAAGTGCGTGAGATTGCTGCCTCGACGGCCACAAGGACCTCCAACGAACGGCAAAGACTCAATTCGAAGCGGCTTCTTCGTCGCAATTGTCGCTTCCAAGTCCTGCGTTCCATCGTCGTTCTCAAAACAGCTGTCTATCGTCGTCATCGTCGTTGTCTTCCTCCCTTGCTGTCCTGGAAGCTTCGCAACGACGATTTCCAAATCGCAGTGGGTACATTGCGAATCAAGATCAGATCGTCTAAATACGTATCTTGACACTTGCCACCGAACAGTAGCGCGTGCTCCAGATTGCGTCCAAACGAAGTTGCCGCGTGATCTGCTCGTGCAATCGGAGAAAGATCGACTCCTGAATAAATATATTGGCAAGGGGGTGTTCTTGTGTTCCAGGTCCATTCTTCTTCTTCTTCTCTTTCTTGTTCTTGTTCTTGTCTTTGTGCTTGTTCTTCTTCTTCGTCTTGTTCTTTTCGTGTTGCATTTACTTGGCTTGCATTGCTGTTTTTATATGTGTTCATTGTGTCCATGTTTTCTTTCCATGAAGAAGTCATCTTCGATTTCTCTCGCGTCTTTGCCTTCCCCAATATTTGCACCCATTGTCGCGATTCCAAGTCCAACAGATAAATGTCGTCAAAGTAGTCGCGGTTGCTATGAAGTGAAGACTCACCAAATGCTACCATCAACGTACCATGGTTGTCCGATTCATAGTCCCCGTGCATCGTTAACGTGTGGCCACAGCGGGGGGATGGACCGTTGTTCGCCGTTTCTACCACCTCCCATTGTCCTGTAAAATATGGAGACTCTTTATTTTTCATTTCAACCCAAATCTTTCAAAAACTAAAATAAAAATAAATTGAGCAAATAAAAGTAGTTATTTGAATGATTCTATATATGTTGATTTTCCTTTTGGCTTCGTCAGCCAAACAAATGTTGACAGTTTCTTTTTTTTTTGAATTGAAGATATTAGCTTGCTTAGACTAAGATTACTAAAGCTGCTTTAATATTGATCAGATTGTCGTTTCATAATTTTGGATGAACTGACTAAATATAAGTACAAACTTATGGAGATTATCTAGTGAAGATATACAATTTTTTCAATAAAAAAGAAAATATTTATGCTAATTTTTTAAAATGTCTACTGATATAGATAAATATCAATTTGTTTTTTTAATAACTGGATAAAATATCATTTTATGGTATAATTTTGAAAACTTGTGATTGCTTTACACACGCACATTTTTTATATGTAATTATAGATTATATATCAAGACTTTTTTGCTGTCATCGTCAATGTAATATTTTTTATTTTAAACAAACTATATAAAAAAAAAGAACATGTATTTTTTTAATTAATTATTAATGATTCATTCGACAGTATATAATTATTTTTTGGAGCCATTGCTACAACTTATAAAAAATAATTATTATAATTTAATCTTTTTTCTGATTTTTTTTCTTTTTTTTTCATTTATCTTTTATTTCTTTCATTTTTTTTAAATTTCTTTTATATCATTTATTTTCATATTTATGTTATACACTTTTTATAAATTATTATTATTCTTTTTCTAAATTTTTTTTACAACCTTTTTATTTATTATTTTCTCTTTTTTTCAATCACTACATTTCACAATTTTAAAAATAACGTCTTTAAATCTGGACCATCTATTTACACAATCAATTTTTTTAAAAACAACAAAAAATATGTATTAATTGGAGCTAGTCTTATCTTTTTTTTTTCATATAAAACTATATTTACAAATTTTTTTTTATTGATTTACATATTGTGAGTGGTGCAAAAATAAATAAATAAAAATTTTTTTCTTTGTGAGGTGGAATTCATATTATCACACATTTACATTATGTAACAAAAAATATATATAACATAACATAAAGCTAGCCCTAATCTCATAAACGGAGTTGCCTTCGACACCATTTTTTTTTTGTGGACTGGAGAGAGGTTCCAAACGAATGTCAAAACAAACAAATCTTTTATTTCTTTGGTTGTGTATGATAGCACCTTGATATGATAATTCAGCTGCAATTGATCAATAAAAGAATACGATGCGATTGAGAACAGATACATCAGTGGATGGCGCAGGCAGTCGATAGTTCCATTATTGTGCTCGGCAATTAGTCTTCATTTTGCCCCAACATCACATAACACTATTCCAAAACATTTATCCTTTTGCAGAGAGGTCAAATCGACTGTCCAAAATTCATTTATGATATCCCATCGGCGTTTGAGTAACGTTAACGCAAATTATCTATCAGATGCTTGGCAAACGATTTTGTCATGCCTTCTTCACGTGGAAACTCTCACACAGCTGGGAAGATGCGCACTTTCATCATTGATAATATCATTGAGAGTCCAAATTTCGAAACGATTCTTTGAATACGTATAATCATGTTTTTCTTGTCACCTATATTAAAAAAAGCAAACATTATTTTAGTGACAAAAAAAATGAAGAAACACAAGGTGAGATACAAAGTGAAAATGTGTGGTTTGTGATTGGAACTTGTTCGCTGCTACGCTTTGGTCTATTTTTTTTTTTGTTAAAACAAGTCAAATATATAAAAAAAAAATTTTTATTTACTTAACTAATAGTTTTGCTATCCTATGGATAGAAATGATTTTTGGAGTCAATTCTCCAAGTATACTTTTTTTTTTTCTTTTTTTTTTTTTATCACATTTTTTTTTCTTTTTCTTATACTTCTTTTTTTTGTTCATCTTTTTTTTTTTTCATTATTTTTCAATCTTTTTTTTACAATTTATTTCTATTTTTTCACCTCCATCCCCTTTTCAATTATACGTTTTCCCACTACTCCCTTTTTCAATTTTCTATTTTTTCCCCTTTTTATATTCTCCATTTTTCCATTCCCTTTTTCTATTATTTTTTTCTCCCTTTTTTTATTAATAATTATCTATTTTTTCCCACCAACAATCTTTACAAAACTTTTTTTCTTAAAATAACTTGGATCCTGGGCACATACTACACAAACAAATAAAATTATTTTTTATATTTTTAGAAAAAACAAGAAAAATATATTTACATGTAAAATGAATTTCAAACTCGATTTTAATTTTTTTCACTGTTACAAACACTCAAAATGTTTTTGTTTTGTGTATGGAGGAGGGGGACAAAAGAACATAAACAGATTTTTTCTTTGTAAGGGGGAATTCCTATTTATGATATACACACAATCACATTATCTTAACAAAAGAAAGAAAAACATATATAAAATATAACAAACCATTATTTTTCATTTTGTACGCCGGACGGCCTTCGACCCCAATGTTTTTTTGTGTGTGGAGGGGTTTAAATACATGTAACGTGTTTCAGGCGGGGACTCCTGTACACAAACACACAGCACATTAACATATACATATATGCATATATAAAAAGATATGACAAACATTTTATATTACTTTCGGAGACTGTCTGGCTTCTACACCTCTTTCTTCTTCTTGTCGCTGGATCATTGTTGGAACGCATTGTCTATATTTTTTTCAATAATGTGTATATACATCATCAAAGTTATACGTTGTTTTTGTGGATAATTTTACATAAAAAAAAGTGTGTCCATATATATACTCATGTCATGCAAATTGTTGACATATACCAGTGTGCTTACCTGTCGTTTGTTGGTGCGGACGCTGTTGTCATTGTGGATCGGCCATATCATTCTATATTTGTGGGCAATTGTTGGCGGAGATGGGTTTCAGCACATTGGGTTTCCAGCCGATCAAATGAGGACCAATGGAAGTTTAATAGTAGCCAGCAACTCCCTTCCACTATATCGTGAGTGACTCCACCTAGACGCACAATTACATGGCGCATTCGTGTGTATGGATATATGATATCTCATTCACACTTGGCTCATTATAAGCCATCATGCTGCTAGGATTCTTGAAATCGTCCAGGCCATGCTCACAACACATGTCTTGTCTCTTTTGAGTGGAAAAAAATTGACATCTAATTATCTTTTGTCAATGAATGTAATTAATTGGAAAAGAATACAACTTTATACCAATTCCCTTGATTGAAATACGATATCATAAGTAGTTGTATCTTCAATTTGCATAAAACTTTTTGATGAATTGGTTATTGCGTTGAAATATGAATTTCAAAGAAATACAATTATTTCAATCAGCGTAATTATACACGTGAAACTTTCTTCAAAACAATTTTTGAAAAGAAAGAAAACTTGATACTTTGTAGAAGGAGAACTAATATAAGCAAATTTTCTACGCTATTCACAATTTTATCTTAGATAAAAAATTGGATTATTTGCGTTTTCAACAAAAATTTAACCTTTTTGAAAAATTTAACTTCAAACAAAAAGTTCTTACTCCAACTTATACAAAAAAAGGGGAAAGAGTTTAATCATGTTAATCTTGCAAGTGGAAGAAGGCGAAACAGTAAAAGTAAAAAGCTTAACAACTTTCTCACTTGAAGGTTGTTATGATAAAGACTGGGTGGCAGCCTCAAATAAACAAAGCAGATTAAAGGTTTACAGTGTTTGTTATGTAATCAAATCGCAAATAATTTAATGGAATTAACTTGCAGTGAACACGAAGATCGTAAAGAAATACCTGTCGTTGGTGAGAAATGTCTGATGAAATATTTAAATGAAAAATAATAAATGTCCTATTGAGAAACACGGTCCTTGTAGTTACATAAAAGGACGAACATTGCGAAATATTGTTAGTGAATTAAAAGTGATATGTCCTCCACAATTTATAAAGCATTTCAATGAAAAGATAAAGAATAGAACAAAAGGAGGTGATACAATTGCAGAAACAGAACATGTTTGTAAATTTAGAGGAAAGATGAAGAAATGAAAGAATATTTAGAAAAAAGTGTCCTTTGAAGTTTTTGGAATGTAAATTTAAAGGATTTGG
>ASPP01005499.1:0-10552 GCA_000512085.1 Reticulomyxa filosa
TTCTTTGCATTTCTATTATTTCTTTTCATTCAAAGCGAGAGTATTTTCGTTTTGTCGTGAGTTTTCATGTTTTTTAATATAGCTCCCCCTTCCCCAGACTCCTTCATGATTTTTTTTTTTTCTTTTTTTTATTCATAAGTTTATACTATCATTTGCTTGGTTGTTACATTTTTTCCCTCTTTGTGAAGCCGTGCTTCATCCCTTTCTCGTTTTGAAGATACATTTGTAAGCGTGTTTGCTTCGATTGCAAGAGTACGCTTCAAAAAATGAGGTGGGTTTTTTGTTGTGAAAACCTGTTTTGAATATCTTGTACTTTTCCGTTAGGAACAACTTCGGTTGCAAAAAAACAACGTCGATTTGCGTCTTTTTTTTGGTCGCACGTTTTCCCAAAATGCAGCTATTTAGAAACACAATAATTTTTATTCTGTACAACTTCTATCTCGATATCATTGAAATTCTTTCATCTTCATCTCAGCAACAAACATCAAACTTATTTGTGAGATTAGTTGGCCAAAAAAAAAGTGAAATTAAAGACAAAATTTGGCATGCATTTTTGTATGATAGTACACGTACACGTTCAAAAATAAATAAATAAAATGTCTTCTACTTGAAAATTTGCTCCTTAGGTTGATTTTGTTTTGCTTGAAAAACTTTCGAGGGTCCACTAAAGGGATATCCAGTTCAACGATGGATGAACAAAGTAAAAAAGTAATATGTTTTGACGATGAGTCTATTGCTTCTTTGGAATCGAAATTCGCGTCTGTATTGGTGATATCTTCTCTATTGCAGAAAGTTTTGTTGGAACTTGTCTAGAACAACAGATGGATTTTTTATAAAACTAAGTGTGTTCTTTTGTTTGGAAACAATAGCGCAATGTTCCATTAACTCTCGCGACATTGAAGCATCAAGTCCAGCAAATGTGCAAAGACAAGGAAAAAGGTGTATTAGAATTAAGTGATATGGAATGTTTTGTGTCGATACTACCCAAAGTGTGCACATTGAAAACAATTCAAACTTTGGAAAAAAGTGAAACTGTGTTGCATTTTAAGTCGTCGATAACGCCAACCTCTATTGGAAAATTGATAACTCAATTTCGAAAAAAGATAGCCCTGTACCATGAAAAAGCAAAGCAAAAAGACGACAAAGACAAGGAAAACGAAAAGGAAAATGAAAATGACAAAGAAAAAGAAATTGGAAGCAAAAACAAACGAAAGTATCCATTTTCACAAGATGAAAAGGACGAAAGTGAAATATATTCAGAAAAAAAGAGATCGAGAAAATTTGTGGTAGAAATCCCAATCCAAAAAATGGAAGAAGTGGAAGCATCAACGCAAAATAAAAAACAGGAAAAATTGATCACAAAGGAAGAAATGAAAGATTTTAAGATTGAAGATTTTGTGAAAGAGTGTGAAAAGTTTAAGTTTTACAAAAAGGGTTGCATTGCCAACTATTACATGATTCCAAGTAAATCTCCAGAATTTGAAGACTTGGATGCTCTGCTATCGACAACGACACCCACCGCAACACAAATTCCATTGCAACTCAAAAATGCATTGTATCAATGGAAGCGCATTGACACGCGACGCTTGTACAAGCATCAATGCAAAGCCATTGCTTCCATTTTTCAAGGTCTTCATTGCATTATTGCCACAACTACGTCCAGTGGCAAGTCGCTATGCTATTGCATCCCGGCGTTATCACACATTATTCGCACAAATTTGTCGAGCAAAGTGCTGCTTTTGTTTCCAACCAAAGCATTGGCACAAGATCAATTAAAAAGTCTGAGAGAATTAATTCACTTGACTGGTCGGTGACGTGTATATATACACATATATATGTATATATATATTTTTTTTTTTGCTCATTTTAATATATTATGTATCCATGATAATTATATATATATATTTACTCATATATTCATTTGTTTATATATTCGGACTCTACAAAAAAAGGACTGGAAATCAAGTGCAACACCTACGATGGAGACACTGCTTTTTTTGAGAGAGACACGATTTTGAAGGAGAGTCACATTGTGTTGAGTAATCCCGATATGATCCACCATACGCTGCTGCCAAATTATAAAAAATACGCACACTCATTTTTCCAATATTTGTCCTTTGTCATTTTGGATGAATGCCATTGCTACCACAGCGTCTTTGGCTCACATGTTTGCAACGTATTGAAGAGATTGAAGCGGATTGTTAATGAAGCAAAGCTGGGCAATGTGGCCACCTGTCTCAATGACAAAAAAACGGTACCATTGCAATTTATTGGATGTTCCGCAACCATTGGTAATCCTTTGGAGCATTTCAGCCATTTGATTGGATTTCATCCCTCCCAAATTTGTTCGATTGGAAGTGAAGATAACACAAGTGGTCATTGCAATAAATTGATTGTGTTTTGGAACCCACCATCGATTTTGGCTGCGCGATCAACGAAACAAAAACCGATATTGGAACAAGTGTCAGAGATACAACAAACAGAGTCATTAGCACAAGTGCAAGTAGAAGCACAGAAACAAAAGAAGAAAAAGAAAAGGGATCAAAATGTTACATCGGAAATGGAGACAGTGGACAAGGATACACAAACGTCTGTTGTGTTTGGCAAACGAAAAACCAAAGAATTGAATGAAGCAAATTTTATGCAAAATCGAAGACGCAGTGCGTTGATGGACTCAGCATTGCTATTTTCTCAAATAATTGTTTGTAAAAAATATCAGTGTTTGTTGTTTTGCAAGACAAGAAAAGTTTGTGAATTGGTTCATAAGAACTCATTGGATCTAATGCAAAACATTTGGAGTGATGCCAAGTACTTGATACGTTGTTATCGAGGAGGGTATTTGAAACATATTCGAAGAGAAATTGAAAAACAATTATTTAATGGACAAATCCTTGGTGTTGTTGCAACTAATGCTCTGGAATTGGGAATTGATATTGGACATTTGAAAGTTACTTTGCATACTGGCTATCCTGGATTGGCTTCCTTGTGGCAACAAATGGGTCGCTGTGGACGTTACAATGGAAGTAATGAATATAGTTTATCCATATTTGTTGCTTATCCAGAATCTCCTTTGGATCAATATATTGTCAATTGTCCAGACATGTTATTTCAGGGGAAGCATGAAAAAGTGGTTATCAGTCCTTTCAATAATAATATTTTGAAAGAACATATTTTGTGTGCAATTGGAGATGAATCTCTGGATACACAAACACTGTATCATTATTGGAACAATGATGGCAACGGCAGTGGTGATGAAAACAGAAAACAAGAGATAAATAAAAAATTGGATGACGCTTTAATGGAATTGACAGAAGAACACAAAATTGAATGGAATGAAAAATTCAAACTTTGGACATTGACAGACACTTTTATTTCAAGTATTGCGCAAAAAAATATTTGAACAACGAGAAAAAAAAGGAGGTGGTGATAATATTCCCAATTTTGGCTCGACACTTCATCCCTCTCATCTCTGTGATATTCGGAACATTGGTAAAGATTTTCGTACATTTATTGTCAGGATGATTGATACTGGATTGTGCATTGATGAAATGCCAGAGCGAAACGCTTATTTTGCTGTTTATGAGGGAGCTATTTACTTAAACAGTGGTCGTGAATACCTTGTCAAATCTTTGGACCTTGAAAGTGCAGAAGCATGGGTCGAAGAATTGATCAAGGAGAGTGAGTACTACACCAAAACTCGAGATCGAACGGATATTGTCATAAACAATTGCTTGTCCTCAAAGTATAATAATACTTTACACTATGGTAATGTTTCCATTACAACGGTAATTTTTGGATTTTGGATGATCAACAAAAAGACAAGACAGCATAAAAATGGCCCAAGCCTTCGATTACCTAAATTATGTATCCGTACGAAAGCGTTTTGGATTGATATTCCTGCTTCAATTGTTGATGATTTCACCAATACAAAAGAATGCATTACTAGTTCGTGTCATGCAATATCTCATGCTCTCATTTCTGTTCTGCCTTTGTTTGTTCAGTGCACCGAATCATGGTTTGATACGGAGTGCCCCAATCCTTTTGATACTAGGCAAAGATTACCCAAAATTATTATTAGTGAAACTGTCGAAAATGGGATTGGAACTGTTGAAGAGCTTACTAATTCCCTTTGCCATTCTCCTTCTAATTCCAATTCGAACGTATCTTCGGGATACGAATTAGTATTTGAGGTCATGAAAAAAACTTACGACGTCATTCAAAAATGTCCGTGTACAACCGGATGTCCTCTTTGTATTCATTCTCATACCTGTCATGAATACAACATGATGTCTTCAAAAAGTGGCAGTCTGTTGTTGCTACAGTTGCTATTAAAGCATTTTAGTGTGTGATTTTCGAGTTTAAAGTTGCCAATAATGGTAAACTTTAATCATATTCATGACATTTTATTGCGTTCCCTTGTTTGTGAAAATGAAATATTGATGATTTTGTGCAATCTATTTAAAGTATTGGTTGGCGGGTCAAACACTTTACATATTTTTTCTTTCGCTTGGAAAATATTGTCAATTTTCATACACCTTTAAATACTAAGCGACAAATTTTTTTTTGATCAATAGTGGGAATAAATACCAAAAGTCTTTAAAGTGAATTTAGAGATGTTTTTGATCTCAAAAAAGTTGAAACAAAAATCTAATCAGACACTGAAATACTTCACCTTGCACTCATTTTCCCAACAGAGCCCAACAAACGAAAGCCCCTTGACAGTGAAAATATCGAAGCAGTATCATGGGGTTGTGATGTCAGTATCGCGTTCAGAAGCGGATCCATCGGATAATATCTTAATACGATACACAGAAACATACCTCGACTCGGGGTTTGCAACAGCAATCACCCTAACGACGTCAAAGTCAAAATCCTCCGGATTTTGGTCAGTTAAATTAACGGAGAGTGTTGATTCTTCACTTGGCATGTCCCATTCACCCAAAGTCACGAAATATTCGTCTTTAAATTTTTTGGCCTAGAAAAGAAAAATAAAAACAATCTCAAAAATTTGTAGCACTCTTTTTTTTTCGGAGACATACCATTACGGCAAAATAAATGGGCTTGGCGAGTTTCATTGCGTCGGTTTTCAAATGTGTTTGTGAAATGTGTGTATATTCAAAACGTGTGGGAATCAATCTCTGCGATAATTCAATATCAACATAAGGCCGTTCTTCATTAATCATGAATAAGCAGTCACTGATAGGCAAGTCATCACTCTCCAGTTCGTTTTTCATAAATAAGTCCACTTCGGGTAATGTTCGTGACTTAGTGTTTTCAGGAGCTATTACTTTTAGCACCGACAACAAATCATTTTCATCATTCAGCAAACGGCTTGTTCCAACCAATCGAAAGGCACGATTGACAGGACGGCGCAATTCTTTGTAAACCAAATCTTTTATTTTTTTGATTTGCTCGTCGGTTGCTGCTGTCGGAGGAACTTCATTTGTAGCAGTTGATTTGTTAATCAGTTGAGAAATTAATTCGTTAACTCGGTTATTCATTTCCTGTAATCACAATAAATCATTTTTTGTTGGGTGAGACGTTTCTCTTTTCAAAAAAGTGAAAAAGTCCGAAAATAGTACAGTTTACCTTGACTTGATCAAAAACTACGAGATGCTCACTTCTTGC
Organism: Reticulomyxa filosa; assembly: GCA_000512085.1. Lineage (NCBI taxonomy): Eukaryota > Foraminifera > Reticulomyxidae > Reticulomyxa > Reticulomyxa filosa. The sequence continues at coordinate 5,629 of ASPP01005499.1, forward strand.
TATATAAAGTATGATTGCGGCGAGTACAACGAGAACTAAGACTGAAAGACCCGACAACCAATGCTTTATAAAGTTCTCAGTCGGAGAAAAGCCGAGCCGCTGATGACCAAGATCTGGAGGAATCGTTTCACTCATACCAGGTCCTCCAGAATGGAAACCTGTGCGCTTTCCAGGAGCGTTAGGTGCTCCGGTTGCTTTTGCACCTTTCACTGGCTTCAGTACTCCAGGTTCTGGAATTGGTGTTATTTGTCTATTCAAATAAATCAATATCTCAAAAAGAGGCCAGTTCTTTTATTTTTATTTTTAATTTAACTGCATTTGAGGAACACTGTGGCCAGAAGCAAAAGCTGTTGTCACAAAGAAAGCGCATACGATTGTTTTTCTCCCAATCAAAAAAGTCAAGTGTAAAACAAAAAGTTCTCACTTGTCTCGGGAACAAAGCTGCGATTTTCACTGAACGTCTCATTGTTTATTTGATCAACGCTGGTCATCGAATGTCTGTGGGGCGGAGGCAAATCTATGCAGGCAATGCGATAATTTTTTTAGCTTGTTTCAAAGAGATTTGACAAAACAAGCGTATATTAAACAACTCACTTCGAGACGCAGCATATTGACGTCTGTCCTCCATTACTCGCAGATAGGCAGCCCGACTGAAGCTCTGTTTTTTTGAATTTTTGGTATTAAAAATTGTGAGAGCAAAAAAACAAAAGAATTTGTAACAAATCCGTCAGCATGGATATCAGCAAGTGGTAGATCATTGAAGCCCTGTTTTTTTGTGTTACAAGCCGTGTTGTAGTTACGTTTTCGCGTTTGTTTGTGAATATCATTACCCAGGCTCCAACATATTGAGTTTCTTTGATCGGTTTTTTATTTGACATTGCGATTGCTATACTTTGTTGAAGGAAAAGATGAAATCTCTGATCACTTTAAAAACTTTAAAAGGGGGGGTCCTATTTCAAAAATTGGATATTTTTTAATTGAAATTGCTGCATGGTCTTAAACACCTTTTTGTTTGTGTTATGATAGTGGAAGACAAAGTTAACTGATTTTTTTACGTGCTTATTGTAATAAAAAAATTGCAAAAGTAACTTGAACTTTAAGCACGAAATGAAATCGTCAAACAGCACCAAACTAGGCTGTTAAAATTGCGTGAAATTTGTCAAAGAGGGGAAAAAAGCACTGTTTACGTGTCCACATCCATTGGTTCACTTTGTCGTGTAACATCATTGCCTTTGTTTGAGCTTTCATTTTTTTGGTCAGAGGGTTGTGTTTGCGAGTCTTCATCTCCTTCGACAACTTTTACATATTTTTCCAATTCTTCATCCTTCAAATGACGAAGTTCGGTACCTTTTCCAACAACCATGACGCTAGTGTTTTCTGTAGTGAGTTTCAAGTTCTTGGTGCGTACGGTTTCCTTCAACGCTTGCACACCATGTTGTATCAATTGTTCAGCGGTTACCCCTGGGAAACTCTGTGTGTTAAAAAAAATTTTAAAAAATGAAAAATATTGTAACAAGAAGAAAAAAAACGAGGCTTCTTTTCTTGTCTGCAAAACTTCGAAGTGTTTTTCCAAATATGTTTTTGCAGCTTGATTTCTGGCTCCAATGGAATGGCCCCAATATTCAAAGTATTGTCCTGCAGGATCCGTTTCAAACAAATGAGGCCCTACCTCGTCGTAACCAATCACCAGTAAACCTGCGCCATAAGGCCGACCAGATGAAATTTGTGTCTGTAATTGTGTTAGTATTTGTAAATGAACGCAGTTCAATTGCAAACTGCCAATGATAGAATTTTTTTTGATAAAAAAAAATCAAGGCTAATATGTGGGTTCGCTTCCCCAACTAAATTGTCTCTTATAACAAAACTAGTTGTTAAAGCAAGTTAGAAACAAAGATACAAAAATTCTAATCCGTGAACAACTGACTTGCACTTGCATTTTATCGGCCACTTGAATTACTAATCTTTGAATGGGCATATCTTTGTTGAACACGTATCTGTTAACATATTTACAAAAAAAAAAGATTGTACGTACATCAAGCCAAACAAGAGAATGAAAATTCTGTCCATTCCTTGTCCCTCTCTCTTTGTCTTTTTTTTTTGCCAATTGTTTTTCTTGATAAAAAAAAATTATGGCAAAAAAAAAAATTTAAAAAGATGACCAGTTGAAAAAAATTTCGAAACGTGCCTGTAGTTGAGCGTTTCTTGCATCATATACTTGCAAAGTCTTCTACCATCTGAGATAAGGCCACTCACACCAATTGCCATATGTTTATCGATCTTAAATAATTTTTCTTGATGTTCAGCCAAATCACTTGGGCTGCGACGCAACCCAACTAACACTGCATGAGTGTTACTTCGTAATCCCAACACAACGGAACCTTGATCGACTGCACTGCATGCATACTCCAATTGATGCAAACGACCTGCAGGGCTCCATGTTGTTACATCATTGTCATACTGAGATTTGTACATATCTTTCTTTTGTTGATCTCAGCCAAAAAAAACAAAGCCACTATTTTTTGTTTCTGCGTTCCTTGCTACGTGGTGTTTTCTTGTGGAACACCAGCACGTTTTGTTGATATCATTTGGTTAAATGAATCAAAAATTATTGTCTTTTGTTGATATTTCTTGACAATCATTAAAGATCTAAACGCATTTTGATGTAGATTAGATCAATATCATCTTAGCATCGTTGTAGGCTATAATTAAAATCATGCTTATTTAAAGATTATCAGTATGGTAGAATTACATATTTGTTTTAGAGTTTGGACAGCGAAGGGTAAAGAAAAACATCAACAGTGACATTTGAATAACAAAATTTTGCCAATCCAGTCAGGGGCATGAGTGAAATGCCCAGTAGTAATGGCAAAAAAAAAACACACAAATGTTGAAACACCACAATACGCTCTGTTCCTGCATTAGTGTCTATTTGAACCGACATAAACATGATAAGAATAGATCGTGCGACAAAAAAAAACAGAAACACAAACTCCAGGTTTCATCTTGTTCAAAAGGTTACTTGTAATGCCAATATTTGGTAAACCAATCGCCAATGAATTCTTCGTTTTCTTCTAGCTTTACCATAATTTCAACTCCCATTAATTTCCACGTAAACGCTTCAATGACATCACCAAAGTTGACAACGTAATCCCAGACCATGTATTCATTTATTATCATGGAGGGTGAGATATCATCACTGTAGAAAAGAACAAGGCAAAACAAACAAGTATTTTATTTATTTATTTATTTTTTTTTTTTTTTTTGTATTTGCCATAAAATGAATATTGCTTTTTTTTTTATGTGTGAGCGTTCCAATACACAAAAACATTTTCCACATACAATGACTGGCTTTCATTAACGGCACTTGGCATGTGACTTTGAGGTGTGTTGTCCCTAACAAACAAGCTTCCACGAATGCCAGGTCGAGAGTTTTTTCGAACAGGGATGTACAAGTTTTCGAAGAACACCATCAAAAAGCGATACATACTCGCGGAGATGATGCGATTTGAATGGGTAGCGATTTCAAAATCGTGTGCATCATTATCCGTTTCAAAGGCATCTCGAAAGCCAGCTGGAGCAGCGCAACTCTTGAGTATGTCTATTAAAGTAGTTGCCGGCAAAAAAGTTTCAAACAAATTTTTTCCGTCAATGAAATCTCTACCCAAATCCAATGACGTGGAAGAGTTTTGTCGCCATTGTCGTTTGCTTTGTTTGTTGAAATATTCATTTCTTCGTTGGACTATCTCTTGTTTCCAAACTGCTTTTAAATCGTTCAGCGTGGCAAGCACTTTTTCAATTTCCTCAGCCTTGCTAAAGTCTCGATAACTGTTGGAGTTAGGATGATAAGAAGAGGAAACAACAACAAAAAAAGATAAACAATTTGTTATATATTTGCAATGGACATATATACATATATGTGTATATGTGTTGTTTGTCTAACTAGTCAATCAACGTAGCCATAAATAAACTAGCAATGATAATGACCATAGCAACCCAGAATGAGACAAAATAAAGCACAATGGTGAAGTGATACAAAGGATTATCAATTTGCTTCAAGACACCGAACAAAACGGGGGTCCATGAATCGGCACCCCCTGCCACACCCACGTAAAGAGTCATCCAGGCATGGAACACGTCTTGGAAAAACAAAGCCGGATTTTGAAGTAAATCGAGATACGTGTCGAATTTCGAACTCTTTTCGTGGTATGAAACGTGCGGGTCCTGATTGATCAAAGCGACTCCGAAAACGGCAAACACGAATATAATCAAGAATGAAAATATGAACAAGTAAAATAACTTGGGGGCACACCACACCAATATTTCCCAAATTTTGCGAAATTCGCCGATGACAAGCAGAAATCGGAACAGCATTAGCATGCTGAAAGGGAGCATGACACCGTTATTCCACGCCATCGACAGCCAACTCAACAAGACGATTCCAGAGCAGACCCGATACGAATTCAGCGAAAAGTAGTAGCGATATCCAAATGCGATTAGTTTCAAAATGACCTCTATGGTAAATATGGTCATCAAAATGATGCAACACAAATTCGCAGGATAAAACGCATCTTTTCCAGGTCTATTGTGGCCAATCATTAAAATCACATTGTTATGAGCAGACATCATTACATTTGCTTATCTGTCTGTTCGTTAAAAAAAAAAAAAAAAAAAAAAGCAGTTATTGATGGCTGTCGTAGCAGTTAGGTACTCAACTCAAAGTTTGGCCAATACGGCAATGAACATACAATCGCGTTTGCAACGATACACGCAAAGATAAACCAATGAAACTCTTTGGACTGAACGAATCGGAAACACTTTTCTGAAATGGAATTGGTTGGCAATGGATGCAAGCGACATCCGCGTCGCCGGAAAATTTCCAGAAATTTGTGAATTTGTTGCAAGTTTTTATGCGCGTCAACGTTCA
>ASPP01005505.1:0-22255 GCA_000512085.1 Reticulomyxa filosa
GTATTACATTTAGTACAGTCTCCTTCCGCAGCAACAGCTCTTACACTTCAATAAATCTTTTTGTGTGACAATAATTCTTGTGATATGTGTTTATTGTGCTTGAACTTTTGTTAAATTCGATTCAGAACATTTAACACTTAATATCAATCAAATACGTTGATCTTACTGATATACTTGTTCTGTTTGAATTATTTTTTGTGAAAGTGTTTGTCAAAATATGTGTTTTGTTTTGTTAAAAAACCAAAGAAAAGTCTTGGAGTTTTTGTTGTTAATTTTTTAAAAATGTTGTCGACGTTGATTAAAACAAAGTACTTTTTTGGAAAAGGAATTATCACTTTATATGCTATTCTTTCTTATACGTACTTTTTTCACAAATATCTTCTTATGCAAGAAAAATGCAAAATCTATTTGCTAGATTTTGTTTTAGATATTGATTGCAAGATTGTCTTCGGACACTCGAAACAAAATTATGTGATATGAGTTACATCAAAGAAATTTCCACTGAAAAAAAAATTTGGGGTATACATGAGCCAATTTTTGTGAAAAAAAAAATGCGAAAAAAGGTTTGAAAAAAATAGAAAGTTCTTCAAAAATTAGATTTTGTCTTGATCCTTTTCTACCAAGTTTTTCACAACTGAACTTTGTTTTCTGCTTTATTCTAAAAGTTTATTTGGAAACATTTTAAAAGTGTTGCGCTATTGCTTTTATGTTTCAGGCGCGTGCTTGTCTTTCTTGTTTTTTTAGAATTAAGTGAAGTTTAAGAAAGAAAATTGAATTTTTTTTATGCTTCTATTAGGCAGATTTGCCTATCTTCACTGAAAAAAAAAAGAAAAATCAATCAGTAAGCTATAAAATGTATTAAAAAGAAACTTCAAAGACAAAGCCTAAAAGAAAATTCACTTGCAAAAAAGTCTTTGTTTATTTTGTCACAAAGTTCATTGGCATTACATGTGACAAACTAAATATAAAAAGGTGAGAAACAGACTGTACTGTCTTTTCTTTCAAAGTGGCATTTGATTAAATTTTGTATGTGAAGCCAAATGCATTTTTTGTTGGTTCTTTTCTTTTTAATGCTGCAGGGAGCTTGGGTGCAGAAGTTAGTAAGTGTAATACGACAGACGCTCTTATTGATAGTAGTGTTCAATAAAACAAAGTAAATTAGATAAAAGAAGAATAATGACAACAAAAGAAAACCAAAGAAAAAAGTGAAAGTTTTGAAGAAGTTTATCACATGCGGACTCCTAATGTACTTTAGAGACCAATGCTTTCACTCCTCTTTTGCTTCATGATCTTTATTTTGTTTGGCAAAGAAAAGTTGAGAACATTTTTAAATTTTCTAGTGATTATACCTTTCAGAAATAATGAAAAATTTTCTTAACATTTTATTATAATTTGTAAAACGTTTTTAAGTCTATTTTCGCAATAGAGCACAGAAACAAACCCTTTTTCTCCATTAAAATAGTTAAATAAATACTTTAAAGCAATGCTTTGAAGTGTTAAATACGACAATAGGCAATGTTTGAATTTAATGTGTTTTTTGGTTGACGTATGCAGTTCTATTAAATTTATTTTGTTTTGATAGACATGGCAGCGATTGTACAATGAATTGATTAGGCAGTTTTGCATCTTTCATGTGTTTTTCAACAAATGGTTCAAATGGTTGTGGCAATTCATTTTGTTTATTTTGTGCAACGAAAACATTGGTAATAGACTTGATTAATGATTGAATGTATTTGAACAACCCGATGGCCGGTGTGCACTGTTCATGCAAAGGGGTCTGGGGATCAATAAATGCTTGAGCCACTTCAGCCGCCTGAAAAAGCAAAAGACATGGCAATGTGATACTTTCTTATCACAATACAAAAAAATAAAATAAAAGAAACTTTAGCATATTGTCCACATTCATAAAAGATGAATGCATAGCGGTACCGCGTGAGAGCAATAGACAGATTTTTTTTTATTTCTTTGTCTTTGTATAACTTAATGTGTTCAATACATAATTCCATTAATTTTAACGGCTTTATGACATTCCATTTCTGTTCTGGTGTCAAAGCTTTTTTTGGATTAGCTATCCATTCTGTTAGTTTTTCGCTGTAAATGTCTAAATAATCAAACAGCAACTGTCTCCTCTGATGACCAACCCGTCCACCTTTGACTTTGTACAATTGATCTAAATGACTTTTTGCCATCGGCCAACTGTCAAAGAATAGAGAACGAAATACATTTTCGAGTTGTTATTTTTGTTTTTGTCATTAAAAATCTTAACTTTTGCTGCATGGCATAGTGAGTGCCAAAATATGTGCAAAATCGCCACATTAAATCGGGATCTTTTCCATAAACAGTACCAACAACTTCTGTGCAAATAGTTTCCCCCTATTATTTCCAAGCAAGTATATTTATGTTATTTCTTCCTCTTAAACATATGTATACTCGTCCTCTTCTTCTCCTATTATCGAATTTCTCTTTTTTTATTATTTACACTACCTTGATCTTCAACTCCCGATCTTGAGATTGAAGTAAAACACATCCGTAAAAGGATTTTGCATTCAAAAGTTTGATTTGCTTTTCTTTGTCGTTGCTCGTCTTAATAGCTTCTTCAATCAATTGGATTAATTTCTCGCACCACTTAATACATTCAGGTGTATTGTGATCACTTGCCGTCAAGTAAGCCAAGTGTTCGACAGAAGCTTGCACATAACGTACATACACAAAATTTTTTTGTATTAATGTTTTATTTATTCTTTCTTTTTTTTTTTTTTGAAGAAATAGCACTTATGTACATATGTGATGTATGCGTATGTAATAAAATAATGTACCCAAAATATTGTCAGCAGGTTTATCTTTTTCATAAATTTCACTCAGTGCAAGGGCCGACAAAAACATTTGTTTGGCTTCTTTGTATTGACTGTTGGCTCGAAATACGCATCCAGTTAAAATATATAGATCCACACACTTATCCCACATCACCCCGGCGTCGAATCGGTTCGACAACGAGTGCGTTTTCGGAAATGCATGCTTCGAATGCAGAATTTGATGGACTGTTCGCAAGTAATGGAGCGCTTTGGAACAGTATTGATACGCCTTTTCTAAGGCGGAATTCCAATAATATTTTTGGGCTATTTTTTTTTTTTTTCTTCCAACTTTTTTGTATAATCTCTCTTTTTTGGCATGAAACACATGAAAACATAATACCTACCAACAAAAAAAGCGGCATAAAACAAATGGACACACTCATCACATACAATATTGTGTGTTCCGAACAATTCCAATGCGTCTATATAATATTGCGTTTCTACTGTGACTTCCACAAATTTTTGCAAGTGCCCCGACTCGTCTGGACTATTCGTTTCTATTGCGATTAAATACCTAAACGCTTCATCGTTCCGCGGCTTGAGATACTCTATTACATTCTTATTGCTTGAATACAATGTTTTTAGATATTCGGCCTGTTGATTTGCAGCGCGCACAAGTGTCAGCAAAAAACATTGAGAAACAACCCCAAACAAAATTTGTCATATATAGAAAATTCTTTTGAGAAGAAAAGGGTCGGAAATAACAGGAAATGAAAGGAAAAAAAAAATAAATAAACTGAGCCAAGTATCATTTTGTTTATATCATTCTTTAACATTGCTTCGTTGTGAAGAATCTCATTTTCTTTTTTTACACTGCTTTGCTTTGTTTTTTGTTTTGGTTTTGGAACGTGACTTGCACCGATAATTTGACCAGGAAAAATGTTCACGGTTGGAGCAAGCTGCCTTGTGCAAACACAGTTGTCATGATTATTCATATCTTCGGAAAGGGAAAGGCAATTAGATGTGCAGTTTTTCATTGCAGATAATGCTGTTTTGTTGGAAGGAGAGAGATGCGTGGCATCATCTTGTAACATGGTCCACAAATATTGCTTTGGACTCAATTGGGACATATTCAGTTCATTGGATAATGACAACGGGGACAATGGCGGTACAACTTTATCCGCTCGATCTATGTCTATATCCATTTCCATCGGTTTAAGCTGATTAGCATAGCAGCGTTTCTTACGATCACTGCTTTCATTATTTGGGAGTATCGCCACATTGGCAAGGGGAGCATCAACCCTAGCGTTTTCAACAACGTTTGGATTGTCGATTGAAGCCCAATTGGAAACATTGGCACTGTCAGACAAATTCTCTTTATTGCTGTCCACTTGATAGTCCTTATTCTCATGTTCATTCATTTCGATCACAAGCGTTGCTGTTTGACTTACCTCTTTCCGCAGAGACGGAGTGTCTGCCATTGCTTCAGCATTTTCCTGATCCGTTGGACTATTGTTGCTACAACTACCACTGCTACTACCAGTATGATGTTCATTGATCGAATTGATATCGACCTTTTCATTCAATGAAACTGTGCTCTCGTCGTTGCTGACTTCATTCTTATCTTGTCGCAACGTCATTATATGTTTCAATTCGGAATTACTTTTTTTTTTTTTTAAGAAAACAAAAGTTGTTGTCATCGCCATAAAATTAGTTTGTAATTATGTTGGAATAAAATTAACTGATTTTCCTAAATAATCTTTAGCCCATGTAGTTAGAATGTCCTTGGCCTTTGGAAAACCAATTTTGAATTGCTTCATCACCGCGCGAATAGAGGGCAATTGTTTATCATTTTCATTATAAATTTTGGTAAGTTCTTCAAAGTAAAAACTCCAATCTTCTGTCGCTTGCAAACGCTATGTCGTGTAATTTTGTTTTATTTTTGCTTCGTTTATTTTATTTTTGTAATACATACCTCAATTTTTTTTTGCTTGGCTCTGACAATAATTTCGACTGCTTTTTTGAAGGCGGATCAGAGCTAGTATCGCCACAACTCATGTCTGTGAACTATTCTTACAAAAAAAAAAAATCTCAATGACAATGAGCTATAAAAGAAAGAAAAAATTATTTTATTTTATTGTGACGAGTAATAACTAAACACATCGTTTTAGACTTGGCTTTGGGCTAGGGATGCAAAAGGAAGGCAGTGTGTTGTCGTCAATGAATTCCAGTTTGATATTATTGTTATTATCATTATTACTATTATTATCATTATTATTGTTATTATTATTGTCAACACTATCACTGCTGTTGTTGATACATATGGACGGAAACAATAACGGCATTGACCCAGGCAAATCCAACACGCTCAAGAGTGGAGATTGTGATGAATGGCAGGGACTATCAATATTTGGTAGGGACAGATTGAAACCACTGACACTCAAGTCTGTATCACTGAATTGTTTTGCTTTTTGGATATCTTCCATTTTGGGAAATGGCACCAATGGACACAACAAGCTACTGTTTGCACCAAATAAGTTGCGATGTGAGTTTTCTGCATCCATCACCGACTCAAGGGCATGCGTTTCTCAGCACTACTTGGCAAACTGTTACAGTGTTATTATTTTGCAGATTTGTTTCATGTTTATTCTGTTTGGGAAGGAGATACAAAAAGTCTTCATATGGATACAAACATCACTTTAAAACTCCACCATAAAACTTTAAATTTTTGGGACGTTGCTGTGAAAAACTCGCCATACATACAAAATTTATTCGTATGGTAACAAAGTCTATACTGTTGTCATAGTTCCTAGTGAAATAAATTTGCGTCGATCTTTTTAAAATCAAATTGTACGCAAACAATATTTTTTATTTCAGTTTGTATGTAGCAAGCTGTAAGACCACACTTTAACAATAACAAGAACAAGGGAAAAAAAAAAAAGATATGATTGCCATTGGAGCTGCAAAGGCAATGAAATATATAGGAAAAAGGGCTTGAAGAAAATTTGTTTGGCAAATAAGCTACAGACACGAGAGACAAAACAATGTCAAAAAAATTGAAGCGAATTTGAAGAAAAAAATAATTTAGACAAGAATGCTTTATCATTTAAAAATAACTAAGCAATGTTTACTAAGAAGCTATTTCTCTTCAAATTCAGTAATTGAAAGAGAAATAGTCTAACCATCCCTCCACCATTGTAAGTAATACTAGCGTTTCCTTGAATGGAATATAATAACTGTTAATGTTCAGTGCTTATTTGAGATTACCGTAGGATTTGTAAATTCCTCGTGGGAGATTTCAGTTTCTGTTTCGGAGAATTGGTCATAGATTCCAAGAGTAGCTTTCAGCATCAACTTTTTGTCGAGACTAAGATTTTGACTTTCCAAAAAGTCGATGATTGTGCTATTTTGCATTCCAAATTCCTTCATGTTATGCGTGATCGCTGCTAATTGACTAAAAGTGATTTCCTTGTTCCTTCGATCTGCCTCCATATGTTCCTCTCGGCTGTGCCACCGTTGTAAAGTGGGGAATTTATTGAGTTCTTGTGTTAGACTGTCACTATACGCATGTCTCCAAAAAGCTTCCGATTTCCATAATGGATGATGTTTGATCCGATCCACTAAAAACAGTTTGCCGTGTTTTGGCAACGCTGAATCCACATAAGTGAAAACTGTCTCACTTTCACTCTCGACTGTCAGAAGACTTTCCCCACGGTTATGAACTACACTCTTGGACTCGCTTTTCGTTTTTTTGTTATTTTAATTGCGAAAGGGGGCGGGGGGAGAGAGAGAAAAAAAAAAGACCTGTTTGCGTTGCTATCTTGTGAGGTTGTGGTGAAATAATCTTTTTCTTCAGAGTTCAGCTCGTCTAAAATATTTTCTTTTCGAATGTACAAGGACTGCGTCATAATCATGACTAACTTGGTTGATTTTACATCCATGGGATTATGCTCTTCGACATTGTCACAAAAGTGTTCCACCAGATTGGCCAACTCAAAAAATTCAAATTTGTTTAATTCTAACCCTGTGCAATTATAGTTTTTATTCACATTTCAGTTGTTTGTGTTTTATTCATGGAATGTATTAGGAGGGGATCGGTACGAAGTGGGTAAAGGAAGGAAGAGAACAAACCATGATCATCATTTCTGAGCCGATTTAATAAGATGGCAAATGCCATTCTGCCATTACTTTCAGCAAAAGACTGCAAACATTGCTCTTTCAAAGTTTGAAGATCCTGATCGCTCCATTTTATATCGGTATCATTGGTCAAATGTTCGTCGTATGTATTTATGGAACTCGTTCTAGTCAGTGACAAGTCTCTGTTTAAAATTTTGCTCATCACAAACTGCCATTTCTTACACCATTGTTCTAGATCTCCCGTGTCTTCCGATATCTCCGATGGCTCCGCTTGTGAAGTCGCTGTAATGTTAAGTGTCATATGCATATGATATTCATTTTCATTATATGGACAATTTTTGTATTGTTTTTTGTGGTGTCTCTATCATAATATTAACTGCTGGGATTGGATACATGCGTAGAAGTACGGATTAGAGTTTCGGATTGAAGCAGAGGATGAGGCTCGGGCTCAGGCTCGGGTTCAGGTTCAAGTTCGAGGTCGAGGTCAAGATCAAGGTCGAACTCAGGAACAGGTTCCGATTCCGATTGGAACAGCGAACGAGGTGGCTTTTGAGAGCGAACCATTTGAACAAAGGACACATTATCTGCTTGCGGATCAAATTTAGCAATATGTGACTTTAACTTTTTGATGTGTTTCAAACTTTGTCTCATATTTGCTTGCATAAGGCTCAAATAAATATTCACTACTTTATGAAACATCTTTGCTCTTTCCGACTCTTTATGTACATTTACGACATATATGCAAATATGTACATATATATTATATATTATATATGGTATATGTTCAGATAATTCCTTTTTTGTTTTCTATTAAAGAGAGATGCATTGGATGATAGAAACATTTTGTTTATCACTATTTTTTTTTTTTTAAATAATTAAAAAAAAAACCTGTTTGTTCTAATTGTTCCAACAATGTGCCCGTAACAGAGTCAAACTTGAGACGAAAAGCACGATAGCGGCGTTCTGCGGTGGTATATTGATCCTTCGCTTCTTTCAGCTCAGAGCGCAAATCGGTCAATTTACTTTGAAGAGTGCTTACGTCACTATATGTTGATGAAGCCTTTTGAACAGTAAAACGTTTTTTTTTTTATAAAAAAAAAAAAAAAGTTGATTCTTATTTTTTATTTTTATTTTTTTAAACTAAAAAAAAAAATACATATACATATATGTATGCCATATATGAACACATATTTATGTAAATATAAACAAAAAAAAACATTGGCAAAAATGGATTGGCGCGAAGGACTTCGAGATTTCGAAGTCTCAACATGCAATTGATGCTCAAGTGCAGAGGTTTGTTTTTTTTTATCTTCGAAAAGGGTTTGTGCTTTTGTTAGGCGTGCATTTCTTTTATAAGCTTGTTTGTGCCAATTTTTTAAATCAGTTAGGATTTGATTACTTGTCGTTTCAAATGTTTTCATCACTTCTGACAACTTTTGTTGACAATTGCTATCACATTTATCTCTCACCAATTTTTCATTGTTCGACATCACTTCTATAATTTTCATATTTTATTTTATTTTTTTCCCCTGGGGGTCCATGATTTAACTTTTATCAATTTCAACTTTTTTTAAAAAAATCGTTTTTTTCATTTAACCAATGACTTGCAAGAAATAATCTAATGATAGCTTCAGTGTTCCAATTTCATATTTGGAACAACTTGTCGACATCAGCTTCATCGTCACTTTTGCTGTGTTTAGCGAATTGCTCGTGTAATCCTTTCAATTCAATCATGTTTATGTTTTGATTTTTTTTGCAATTTGCTATTACATTTGTTGCTCAATAAAGGTTACCTGAAAAAAATTGTGCATTGTTTTCATCGCCTTTTTGCTATTTTCAACTCTTTTTCTGATTGCACGTATGCCATTTGAGTCCCATAGATCTTTGTAGCTTGGTCCCTTTTTTTCAATTCCCCCCCTCACCAGTTAACACAAATAAAAAAAAATCCAATAAACAAGTGCCACCTGTCTTCGGGAAGAAGTATCTTGATTATTATCAGATGTACTTTCTGAATGAAGTAGTGGCTGCAATACAGGATTGGTGATGAAGTTGAACATGGCACTTTTTGGCTCCTTTGAGAATTTTTTTTTTGAGCAGTTTTACTGCGCAGTGGTCAGCCACGTTTCTAAAGTGAAGATACCCAAGGTGTCAAAATGCTCGTCCTTTCCTTGAATTTTTGTTTTTCATAGCGTTCAAATGCACGATACAATCGCATTTTTTCGTTTAAACACTTTCTAAATCATTTAAAATACTTCACATTTTTCAGTACTTGTGATCACAATGATCAGAAAAACATTGTTTTAATTTTATTGTAAGTATACAACAAAATAAACGAACATTAAAATAAAAGTGAAAATTAATATAGCGAATCATCTGTAAATTATTTTTCTGTACAGTGATTAAATTGGATTTTCTAAAGAATCTTTATCATATTTATCCACAACATTTTTTATAGAATGAACAAACACAAGAAAAAAAGGAAAGCCAAAAGTTGCGTAAGTCTATAAGCCTATTTGTCGAGACTTCTTCGTTGTCAGTTAGTGACTCGTTTTTTTAAAAAAAATATTGCATTTGGAAGTTTTCAATAGCTTCTCGAATGGTGGAAAAAAAAGAAATCGCAAACGTTGAAGCGGACTGGAAAAACAAAAAAAACAACGAGGAAATGAAGGTAGAAGGGGGGTCCGGTCAAAGAAACATCAACAAATACCCAAACCAACATGTATTCTATTTGCTTGTCATCCCCTTTCCCTCTCTTGCCTCCCTGCCCTTTCCCTCTCCTTCCACCCTTTTCAAAAATGATTAGAAGATGGCATGTCTGGCGGCAACCCAAGCACTGGTCCATTGTCGTCGCTATCTATGGAATTGGATTTGATGTAAATAACAGGACTGTCTTGGACACTGTCCGAATTTTCACGGCTTCTGCTCCATATTTGTTCAACGTTCTTGGGAACAATGACATTGAACTTGGACCAGTCTGTGCGAGTCGACGAAGTGTTATTGCCACCGCTCGTGTTCGTGTTGGAGTTAGTGTTAGTAGTTGCATTCGAGTTAGCATTTGGGACAAGAGTACTTGTGTGCGATTTTGAACTGTTCACATTCACATTTCCATCGTCACGATAGCTTTTCGTGTTATGGTTCTCTTTGTGTTCATCCGACCCAAAGTCGTACTTGTTTTTCGATGACGACTGGTCCATTACAGTCCGAGGTGATGTGATCACAATTCCATTGCCATGAGTTTGGGATTTATCATGACTGTCACCCGTGGCACTCTTATGTTCTTTGCTGTCCGAACTGCCGTGCTCTGCCAAGTCATTGTCTTTGCCACCTTTGTGGCCTTTCAAGCCTTCTGTGCTCGCGTTGCTGTTGCTGTTGCTGTTGCTGTCGCTGGTCCAAACTCGAGTTTGCTTTTCAATTTCGCACATGTGTTCCTCGGTCATTCCACTGCGAGGTGAGATACCCAATGTTCGGCTGCAATTGGCTGCGCCTGCTTGACGGATATTTGTTGGATCATCATCCACAAATAAGATCTTTTTTTTTTTTTTTAGTCCCCCTAAAGGTCATTTCGAGTATTCGTTTATTTATATACCACATTTCCCATAAGTTTTTTTTTTTTTAAAGGGGGAAGTATTTTGATGACATCCCCCTTTTTTTTTCTCCAAGTTCAATGATAAAAAGGGAAAAAAAAATTATTTTTGCCCCCCCCCCCCCCCCCCCCTTTCCACTTGACTTGATTGGATGTCAAGTTGTGCTTACGCTTCAAATCTTCAATGATTTTTGCCTTTCTGCCTCCTGCGCGGGTCAATTCCTGCGAATCACATCCAATGATTACACAGCCTCTCCAATGTGCACCTAGACCCATTCTTTCCAATGCTTTTTCAATCACTGACACATACCCATATGATACTATTGCAATCGTTGCGCCAGACTTCACACGTTCAAAGTGCAAATTCAAACGTTTTATTCGACTTTCACCACCAAATACTTCCGTTAGAGCTTCGTCTGACAACTGTGATAGTTCATCCAATTGCCCTTTTTTAAAAAAACAACACAAAACACATAAATACGCAAGTACGGACCGAACTGAAGTCTATTTCAATCTTCAATGCTTAATTTTTATACTGTTTTTTTTTTCTCAACAACAAAAAACATACCACCCTCTAAGCGGTGATACAGATGATCACAGGTGATGGTTTGGTCGAAATCATACACTACTAACGACACTTTTTCTTCGGCACCTGTTTCAAATGCCCCACAAAAAAAACTTCCATATTACTCATATACATCTCTGCTCTAAGAATAAAATTCAACCTGACTTCTTCGCCATTTGGTTGTTGGGTTATATTACAGAAGTTCACAGCTCATGAAAATATGGTGTGAACTTTTCGACATACTTTTCCATTACTTCAAAGTAGAAAAGTATTGCATAGAGAACAATTAGAAATTCAAGTAATTTTCACTTTTGCTTTTTGTTCGTAACTCTAGGTGTTGTGACACTATTGGAAAGTTAAAATTAGTTTGAGCAAGCCAACAGCAAGCGGTTGAAGTTTTAATTTGTTGAAAAATTGTTGAATTCTACATTGAAAAGAACACGCAAAAAAAAATGTGATACTTTCTCGATTTTTGCGTGTCATCCTTGCGCAGGGGCCATGCTAATCTTCTCTGTATCGTTCCAATTTTTGCGGATGACTCCCGAAGGAGTTCCGACAGCAATCAATTTTCTGCTCCCTTTGGTCTTCTTTCTTTTCATGATACACACTTCTTATTTTGTTTCAATCCCAGACATTTAAACTTTCAAAGCAATTTTTTATTTTGCTGATATCAAAACTTTCATTTACAATTGGCTGTTTCATGTTGGGAAACAAAAAAGAAAAGATCCTTCGAATAACAGAAAAAATTCGAGAAGTATTCGATAAAATGTTCAATTTTTATTGAAATAATAAAATAAGAAGTGTGTATCATGAAAAGAAAGAAGACCAAAGGGAGCAGAAAATTGATTGCTGTCGGAACTCCTTCGGGAGTCATCCGCAAAAATTGGAACGATACAGAGAAGATTAGCATGGCCCCTGCGCAAGGATGACACGCAAAAATCGAGAAAGTATCACATTTTTTTTTTATTGGTAATTTTGCAGAAAATTTTTTTTCTACTTTCATCACAACAAAAATAACACTTGTTTCGGCCATCATGTCATCTTCATTTCGGAAATAAGCATTTTAATTTAACCCGCACCAGAACAAAAGTACAATCACTATAAAAAAGTAACCCTTAACGTAAAACACAAACCTCAAACGTCCGTTTAAAAACAAATCCAAGGATGAATCCTAGGAAATCAGGTTTTGAAAATGAAGAAGCATTTGTAGTAACAATAGTATTGTCGGTTCTGGTATTCGTTTACGAACTTTGGTTGTTATGTTTGTGCTGGCACTATTTTTGGCGCAGTGTGCCGGTGCAGACAGAATTGGTAAAAGCTGAGAATGATAGTAATGATTCCTCTAATCCAGAAGAAAATGAGGAGATGCGTCCGGCCGAAGTATCTCAACACATTGACATAAGGATTAAGATACTGGTGACATTAACTACGGCATTGTCGGTGATATTCACAGCGGGGAGTATTACAGAATTCTGTTTGTATACGTTTATGAATTTTGGTGTATTTTGTCCACATGCTTGGTATTCGTTATATTTTTCCATTCTAGCGCGTATGTCTATGTTTTTGGCGTATGCAAAGCGTTTGGAAATTGCGTTTCAAAATACACCATTTCAACTTCACGTGATTATACGTAGAACAGTTTACGTTTTCCTGCTGATTACTCTTCTAACTTTTTTTGCCTATAACAGTTATGGCTTATACAGTTGCAGAGCGAATAGGGCTGGTACGCCTTTTTCCATAATGGCGATTTTTGTGGATTCGTCTTGCAGTGTCGGATTGTTCTGTCTATTTGTTTCTAAGGTAAGGGATAAAAATATCTCCGTCATTTTTTTTTTGCACAAATAAGGTCGACAAATTTGTTGCTTTTTTTTGCTTCTAAAAAAAATAAGCTCAGGAGGGATGGTTTGACTGCCGAAATGCAGAAGCAAGTACGAAAACTTGTGAAGAAATTGTTTGTGCTGTACGTGTCCTGTTTGACTACTGGAACAATTCTTTACTTGGCAGTGTCAATACCGAAACTTCAACAATTTGTGGGTCTTTCTGTTTTGGTGGATTATGCGGTAAATTGTTCAACACTGTTGTTATCATTTCGCTTTGCCGAAGTTTATTATGATGCTTTGTGTCGCTGTGTCAAACTGTAACTTTTCTGACTTTGTTAAAAAACGACGAAAAAGGTTTAGTTCTATTTTCTGCCGTTAAAGGTTTTATGCGATGAAATGAATGATGTTGCCACTTGGTCTGCAACATGTTGCGTATCATCGGAAAAGTACCTTACAAATT
Organism: Reticulomyxa filosa; assembly: GCA_000512085.1. Lineage (NCBI taxonomy): Eukaryota > Foraminifera > Reticulomyxidae > Reticulomyxa > Reticulomyxa filosa. The sequence goes on from ASPP01005505.1 coordinate 13,358, forward strand.
ATCTTTTTTCTTGTGTTGTTTGTTCAAATACTTCGAAAAGTGTGTTGTTTTTTTGTCAAGTATTTATATTTTTAACCATCTTTCGTGGTCTCGATATCAAATTATCCATTCAATCATCTCTATCTTAATGTAACTCGCACATGTGCACTCACATAAACAATTTGAATAAAAATTGATGTACGGACTATCTCAAAGGGTGACAGTTCGATTATTCCCGCAAAAAACATTTATTTCCGTGCGTACTTTTCGTAAATTAGAGGGGAAATTGTGTTCAATAAATTTCCTTTTGCATTTAGGTCGAGATTTATTTGTAAAAAATAAGGGAAGTATATAATAACAATTACTGCTGTCCAGAGGTTGTGAATATAGATCTGTTTGTCACGATGTACGTAACAAAAACATTATTAATACGTATATGTGCACAAAATCGTTTCTTTGACGTACAGTCTTTTTCTTGCAACATGAATATTGCCCAATCAAAAAATATGACATAACTGATTTCGCTAAACCTTGTCTGAAATTTGTTCTTGCTACAGAATGTGTGAACAATTGAAAGAATAGAAGGCTGTGTGAGAGCAGTGCCACTTATTTCAACATTAAATACTACACATTTAAAAAAAAAAAGAAAAAATGCACAAGAATCTGTTCAAATATCCACTCACCAAAGGAACAACAAAATAAAAAATGTGATTCTGACATCCCTGTGCAAACTTACTTGATTACAAAATACATAAAAAATACCAAAGTAAATAAATAACAAAAAATGAAAATAGCTAACGAATGATAATATCAGCAATTCCATCCCGATAATAATTACATTGAGAGTTGCCATTGTCTTCAAACACATTCCAAAATTGAATTGTTTCGTCAGCTGATGCAGTTGCAATATCTTGCATATTTGGCGATAACGCTGTTCAGGCAGATATATCATAAAGATGACATAACATTGCACAAATTTTATGTGATTAGTATTTAGCTTCACATTGGCTCTGTCATTTTAAAAACAACGAAAAAACTCTATCAAGTGTACGGTTTTGACATACCGAGAAACAAAATACGGTTTTTATTTTGACCGAAAGACGCAAGCTATTGTAAATGAATTTAGATTTGGAAAATATTAGTTGTTACAATACACAATTACTCAACCTTGCGTAATGTCTTTCCATCCCACAAACTTATATCATTTGTGAAATGGCCATGAGTTGACAATAATCGACAAGAAGAAGGATCCCATAGCAAATTCGTTACTTGACTTTCTAATTTTACGCACTCCAGAGGCTTGGTAACAATATCATTGTGTCCTGTCGTAACCCCCCCCCAGCTTATTTTCAACAGTCAAATCAAGCAAAACACAACAAATAGTACCATTGCAACAATTCCAAAACGTTTTAGAGTGAGAAGCGCTTTTAGTGGTATTCCATAAACAAATTTTGGAGTCATTAGTTCCACCCCCAGATGCAAGTATATGGTGATCGTGCGGACTCCAAGCAAGCGCACGAACTGGAGCGTTGTGATGCCTACAAGTGTAATAAGGTTCCAAAAGGTTTCTGTTGTCCCACACGTTGACACAATGATCACATCCACCAACTGCAAAGCAATTATGGCTGGGTGACCATTTCAAAGAAGCGGGTGTAGAGTTCATCATCACTGTTCGAATGCGCTTATTGTGACGTGCACGTAAGTCATAAAAATAGATTTGATTACTTTGTCTATTTTTTTCATTTAATTAAAGTGATTAAAAAAAGTATAGAAAAAAGATATCTAGACAGCATCACAAACTTTGATCCAACCACCATACAGCTGCCATCCCATTGATCTGTCCATTCGAGAACACCAATATGTTCGCCAGGTCCGTGCATGTACAAATCCAAGCACTCTTTGTTCACATCCCATAAAGATACTTTTCCACTGTTAGTTCCCACTGCCACTTTCTGACCCTTGCAATCAACAAACCATTTTTTTTTTACAACACACAAAAAAGGGTAATGACTACTACACATGTGTGAGAAAATAACTCTTGGAGAAAATTTCACGCTTGTAATGATAGGTAAGGTATTTTCTTGCTGATGCTGTCTCCATTTCTGTGCATTGGCAAAAGCAAAAGGATTGATAGAATGCTTGCCCGCAATTTGGGTGAGATTACGAGGGGTTCCATCTTTCATAGTGTATAGCCACACATCAGATTGTAATCCTGTCGCTAAACAATTACTTTCTCTTGACCAATCCAACAATGACGCGTAGACATCATCGCACATATCTGGAGCCGACAACATCAAATATGGACATTCTGGAACTTGTTTCAAGCTTTGTTGTTTCAAATATTTCACCAGAACTTGCATATTGTCGCTACAGTATTCACGTGCTGGACTACATTCGCCTATCCCTTTGATCGTCGTGTCGTTTTTGTTTCTTAACGGAGATGATCCAAAGTCCAATTTTTTTGGTGGGCATTGGCGCGCTTCATATCCACTATCACATTTCTTTGGAGATATGTAGCTGATGTGGGCAATATTGTTTACGTATGATTGGGTATTGTTTTTCAAAGGGGCCATTTGAAAAGGGCACAGTTCGGATTCTTCACGTTTTCGGCTGTTTTGACTACTCAGACAAGTTAAACAAAATAAATTTTTAAAAAGATAATAAAATTTGAAATTGTACAATATCCATTGTATACCTAGGATCAATGGTTTGAAATGACAGCAACTTGGATGGACTTCCAAAACATGTTCGACTGGATGGCTGGTTGCTAGTGGCAAGAGTACTATTGGGTGACACCCAATCACAACGCCATAATATACGTAGGTCATTATTGCTCATGTGTGTCATCCCAATGTTCCCTTGCTTGTTTGGTTTTTGATTGCTATTCCCTTCAGGAGTAGACGCCTCAGCACCCAAGCGTCCGTGAAAACAGTTATCACCAGTCGAGGTACGACTCCCATTTTGCTGAGACAACTGTTCTTCACCATACGGAGGTGTTTGTTGTTGGCGCTGCTCATCAAATAGCTCGCTTTTCAACATTTTACAGTATGTTTCATGAGCTACTCGTTTCACCAGTGCTATTGTTTTTTTTTGTATATGCTTTCAAAAAACATATGTATGTCTTTATATTTTCACGTGCGCGTATTTATTTATAAATATAACACAACGAACAAACAATACTCACGATGAGATCTTATTTTTTCTGCATTAAAACAACACTTTTTGTCGTTGCACAAAGATAAATGAAAAGGAGAAAGTGGCCATCTTGGAGATACCACAGCACGGTTGTTTTTAACAGGCTCAGGAATGAATCTAACACAAGTTTGTGCAAGCATACACATACACCAAAATGACTAATATTTGGCGTTGTTTTTTTTTTACACTTAGGAAAAATCGCATTTTGCTAAAAAATAAAAAGTTCGGCTTTTTTTCTGATCGTGATGACACGTCAGCTATCTATTTGATTTTAGAGGGTGAAGCCTCTTTTTTTCTTTTAGCTTTATTTGTCAAGAAAAAAATGTAAAAAGTTATGTATCATCTCTACCCTTTGACTCAAAAAAAAGACACACCTATCTACATTTACAAATGAATGTTGAGGGTCAATCTCCTTGAAATACAAGCGACGATTGACTTTCCTTTTTTGATCACAAAAGCCGTTTTTCTGGTTATAAGTTTTCTATATGTTGCAAAGAGGGAAAATTTACCGTGTGATCTGCGGTGATTGCATAGAAACGTTTACGCTTTTGTCGACAAGCCACACAGTGAAACTTCAGAGCAAGCCCAAACTGCCCAACTTAGAAATAAAAAAGAATGGTTCAACCAATCGTTTGGTCAAAATACTAGCAAGGACAGAGTATTCCCACAGTTGAAATTGTAAATGCAGTTTTTTTTGAACTTTTCAGCTTGCTTAGTAAAAAGAAATTTCTACTTTGCTTTTATTTGTTTTGATTAAGGTAAACTAAATTAGTAAATAAAAGAATATTCAAATTTTTTCAGTTTTGCACATTTCCCAAGAAAAAACAACACTGTATCCTGATGCAACAAATACAATGAGGCGTTGTAACCAATTACCCCAAAGTCAGAAAAAAAGCAAATAAATACATTGAAACAATGCAGAAAAAAAAATATAAGCGATGATCCCATATGGAGACCCGAGCAACTTTTTATTATTGATAACGATCCTGTTTAATCCCACACAAAGGTTCGCAAAATTACGGACATGCATATTGAAAACGCCTGGAAAGCAGTCAATGGGAAACTAGTAAACATTCAAACAAATAAAGCAAACTGAATTTAAAACAAGTACAATGCAAATCATCCAAAAAAACGTTAAAAACATACCCATAATCCATGTTAAATTCACTGCATGTCACTTTACCCAGTTGTAATACTACTTGGTTCCATTCATTCACCAACTTTAGAAAATCCAAATAAAAAATTATCATTATTATCATTATTTTTGTTTGTTATACCTTTGCAATAAAAATAGAAAAAAAAACCTGAAAGTTGTGAACCGAAGGTAACAAAGCTCGACCTTTGAATTCCAGTGCGTAAGCCGAAATGGCAGAATTCCAAATAGGTTCCTTGTTGCGCATTTTTACGGCATTTTCGATACTCAATATTTGCGTCTTTGAACTGTCGACGCTTGTTAACATTTCCGACCAATATATCTGTCCAAGAAACTTTGCAATCACAGATGCGCAATCCATAGGAATAAAAGCAGAATCTGATATTACTCTAGTCAGACCTTTCAGTATTAAAAAAAGAGTTGGAAGAATTTCGATTGCAACAGCAAAAAAAAAAAGTCTTTGTCTTTCATCCTAACTTTCGATCGTTTCTTTATGCACTCTATGAGTAGCACATGGTCATCCACTTTTTTTTCTAATGAGACGGAAAAGAAGTGTTGGCAGCTAAGGCTATGTATACGTAAATATAGAGATTTGCGTAACTTTGGCACAACGACACACATTTTCAGCAAATCACCAGTTCGACTAGTGCAGTCATATAGCACACAAGCCTTGGGAGCATTTGTTCTATCTCGAATAATAGATCTATCGAAAAACCATCCAGGGTTTTCAATTTTACCTAAGTATTGCCATTGTTGTTGAAACATTTCTTCATTTTCTTGAACTTGTCTTTGCATTTTCTTCCAAATTGTATCAGCTGCCATATCTTTCGATTCTTTTTGTAGAGATGAAAAATGAGTTGGTGAAGGTATTTCATCTGCTACAACAAGTTTCGTATTTCGTTTACATCTCGTATCACTTTCTTTTCTCACGTCTGTTTCTCTTGTTTTCGCTGTGGACTTAACGACTGTTGCATACACTTTGTAATGTCCGTTATTGAAGAACATATTACCTTCTGCAATTGCACTTAATATCGTGTGGGCATCACTTTCCTATTCGTTTTTCATGCACGCTTCAAACAAGCACATGTTTCTATTGTACTATCCCACTTGCATACCTGAGTCACAAACAAAGTGAACGATTTCCGATCCCAAGTCCCTCTATATTTTTTATTAATTTATTTTTTGCTTTTATTTTTTTTTTGTTTTTGACACTGACTTTTTTCCAACAATTATTTTTGCTTGATTTAAAGTCAAAGTTGCGAATTCATTTGACTGCGGATTTTGTGTCTTGCCTTGATTCATGGCAGAATTTTCTCGCAAATTCAATATGTGCAACCTTGCACGAAGGGGGTAGCTCTGTCTTTTTTTTATTTACAAAAAGTTTTGTTGCTGTCACCTAATGAAGGATGAGCTTACAAAAAATATATTATTTTATAGATTGTTATCAGATAATTTCATCATTGACATAGTCGTTCTTTAAATAGTAATGTGATATTCACGTGATCAAAAACAAATATACAGAGAATTAAAAACTAAAATCCCAACTTATAGACATGGTTCAGTTTCTCCATGAAAAACAACATTTAATAAAATTTTTTAAAGACATTTATAAATTATGTAATTGTTGAGTATCATTTTGATTTTTATTTCATTCGAAATTTTCAATAATATAAATATTTTGTTATGATAAATATATTTGTGTTTTTGACTCCCATAAAGAATTTCTTTAAAATTATTTTAAAAATGAATAAAATTAAAACGTTAATTAACATTTAATTGCAACAAAATCTTGCGTTGCTAATTATTTTATTTTTGATTATTTACATTTTCACATGATTTCTCATTGCATTCGTTTTGGTGATGCTTCTCTGGTATTTGATTTCGCAATTGTTAATGATTGTACAAGTTGTTATTTTTTTGTATTGATTAAATCAAATGTTTTTTATCGAAAGTATTTCATTGGATAGAACGAATGACGGTGCTCTTTGTAAATTGTGTGACAAGTATTTGACTAGAATACAAACTCAAGATCTCGAAAAATATCGTATAAGGTTTGAGAAAATGTGTTAATGTTTGAAAATCCAATCTGAAAAAACACTCAAAACTGAGTGTTAAAAAAAAAGGCCACCCAAGCTTGGGTAGAGATTCCACATGGATATCACACACGAGACAAGAAACAAAGAAAAACAACATGAGAATAGCGTTGTTCGAATAAACAATACAAAGAATGAAGGGGTGATGCATGTGATATTGGTTGAAGCGGATGAAAACAAATCATCATTATCAATCCAAGTTATATAACTCATTTTATTTTCCAGGAAATCTGTGTTTTCCTTTTCTTCTTCTCAGCTGATTAGTTTTTTCATTTGGATCCGTCGATAGAGGCTGTCCATCATAAGCTATTCCATTCTGTTGTTGCAGTTGTTGTTGCTGCAGCTTTTGTTTTTGAAGTTGTTTCTATATCATCACCAACGCAAAACAAAACGTGCGCAATTGACATTCGCAAAGACTAAAAAAATACAAACAAAAGCACTCAACTTTGGTTGGCTTTTTCTGCTTTCGAGTAAGAAATCCCTGTTTGAAGCCGCTCTAAAGGACATAAAAAAAAAAAATAGACAAATTTAAACAAAAACACGACAAATACAACATTTGACAAAAGAACATATCAAACTCCAAATTCTTTTGAATTAGGTGCTTGTGAAGGCTGTCCATTTGGAAGTGTATCGGAATGAGGCGCAGTATTAATAATTGGGTCCATAGGCATGGACATGGGCATAGGCATTTGCCCAGGTGGTACTAGTCCTTGTTGCCTCATTTTTTGACTCCATTCCATTTTTTTTCGATTCACATGTTCTCCAAATACTTCTTTGGCTCGCGCAAATATATCATTTCCGTATTTTCCCCATTGAAAACTTTTCTCTGCGTTTTCTTTCAATACATCATTTATTTCTTCTCGAATTGTCATTTGTGCTGCATTGAAGTCGTCCCACACGTCACGTGGCAACATATCCATGCTCCAATTTTTTCGAATACCTTGTTCATCACGTTGGATTGTAGTAACGCGATCAATGCATACAATCGCTGCGCAGAAACAAGAGAAATACAAAACAAAAATTTTATAACATTACAAATTTATGCGAAAAATGTTTGTTGTTTGTAAACACGTCATCATTAAGTGTTTATCAAATTAAAAAAAAAAAGGGGTGCTTTTTTTAATTATTATTTAAAAAAAGTATGTTAAAAGATTACAAACCTCTTTTCAATAGAATTTCCTTCAAAGTGGTAATTGGAGCATTTTCTGCGACATTTTTTAGGTATTCCTCTTTTTCCACCAAATCTTTTTATTTTGTTTTGTATGTTAAATGTTTATTTGCTGATTCATCCAATTTGTATTATTATTATTTTGTATTTGTATATTTTTAATTATGAATGCATATAATTTGAACTCGTATTATAAACAGGATAAGAGCGTGGATCTAAGTCGGATATTGGAGTAAAAGCTTCTGCATTGACAGGAATGCCATCATCCAATACCGAGTCTACTTTTTCAAGTTCTCTTTGAGTTATTATATGATTGTATGCTTTTCGAATAGCTTGGATGACAAACAATATTGCTAAAACCACTAGTAATATTACACTTACTTCTGATCCTGTTGTTTCATTTTATTTCATCTTTTTTTTGTGTGTGATAATGAACGAGTCAAGGCGGAGGGGAAAAGCTAATTGAACTAAAAATAGTGCGTGTTCTTTGTTTGTAGCTAATTACTATGGCAAACCTGTGGTGACGATAGCTTCTTGAAATGTTGTGAGCTGCCCATTCATTGTGCCATTTTGTATTGTTTCGTTGGGCTTCAAAAATGTCCCATTTGCCATCATCTCTTGCTTCTGTTTTTCTTGTTCTGCTTCTTCGCGTGCGATTTCTTCACGAACCTCACGAAATATCTCCTCATCTGCTGCATCTGGCGGTTGGGTTTTTTGGGACATGGGAATATTGTGCTTTGCTTCTTGTACTTAGATTGGAAGTTCTATTTTTTTTGTCAAAGGTTTTTTCGTGTTCTCACAAACAATATTTTCCTCAAAATGTTAAGTAGAATCGTGAATTTTGTTTCGCGTATTATAAATACCTTAGTATATTCTAGCTATAGTTCTTCCTTCCAGAAATTTTAAAAATAGAAGAAAAACTTTAAGAAAAAATATTTGGAAAAAGAAGGAGAAAGAATAATAAAGAAAAACAAATGAAAAATATTATGTATTGTCATTGACAAGACTGCGGATTACTATTCAATTGTACAAATAATATGTTGGTATTAAAAAAGATTTATATTTGTCAGTGTGTATGATACATGAGTCATAACTGACTCCAGAGTTGTAATAACTCAACTCATAAAACATTCATTCTCTTTATTCTCAATTTTCTTGTACGTTTTAGTTAGCTGAGCTCTCTTTCTTGCATCTCTCTACAAGTGAATAAAAGGAGAAGAAAAAATACGTAGCGGATACGTTAATTACTGTAGTTACCAACAGGTAGGTTATTAAATGTTCATGTGCATTAATGATAAAGAATAAGATAT
>ASPP01005526.1:0-14530 GCA_000512085.1 Reticulomyxa filosa
CTTTTTTTTTTTTTTTTTTTTTTTTTAACATGACAGTAGCGTAAGCCCCTTTCCCAACACCTTGCCAGTGGGTTCATAAAAATCCCACAGCCAAAACGATTCATGCTGGACAGTAGCACAATACTTTTTTGGTTGGTGATGAGGTTGTTTTGCGAGATGGTTGTGACTGTTGTGTTTGGGTTTGTCTGACTGATGAAGGGAGTTGCGCTTGCGACAATGTCCTCCAGATGTGGCTGTCACAGGCATAAGCATGCGAGAGGGATGCATATGTGCACAGTTCACACTGGCCACCGAAAGGTGTGCATTGTGGTCATGATCATTCGAATCTGGTTTGCTTTCGGCCACACGTTCCTTTGCTTGCACATTGGCACTTCGAATTTGACCGCGTTTGGTCTGCGTCGCTCCACTGTGCTCTTCGTTTACGCTATTTTGGAGAATCACTATCTTACACCGCACATATACACACAAGACGTACATACTCCATTTGCGATTATTCAAAAAAAAAAAAAAGAATAAGTAAATAAAAATAAAATAAATAAATAAAATTACCATCTGCCGAAAAAGTGGTTCGTAAAGTAGTATTGGTTGGTGTGGATGCCATGGAGTAGGAGATATCATCTCTATGTTCCATGTTGACACTATGATCGGTGGACTTGCAAGTTCCGTGCATGAGTGAGTCTTGTGAGACGTTGGAAGGTGTACAAGCTTCAACGAGCACTCGACACTCGTCAGTCTCTGGTGTTATTATGGCAGCTGTGACAAGTATCACTCTCTTGTCCTTTTTCTTTGTCTTCGTTCCTTTTGCATTGTTACATCTTTCGTTTGTTACTTCCTTGACTGTTTGCTTCAAATGATCGGTCTTGTTATCAACACAGTCATTCTGTCCCGCCACCAACAACTTTGGCTCCTTCTCCAATTCACTTTTCAATGTGACCGTTTGCTGGCACGTTCCCCTTGTATTGTTTTTTTAAAAAAAGAAAATTCGCTCACTTCCCTCCCTTGCTCTCAACATTAAAAAAAAAACAATATACGTATAGATCCGTACGTAATTCTTTGATGTATGCTAAAATAAATAAAAAATGAACACAAACTTATTGTCTGCTTGAAAGTTGCATTGTACTGATGCACTTGCTTCGTTCAATGTACCTGTCATTACATTAAGAACCAAAAAAATTATGTCCTTTTTTTTTTTTTGGCATTGAAATCTTTACAACAATTTTTTTTAAAAAGTAGACCAGGACTCAACTTGCTGTACGTACACGACTAATTTGCTTTTATTCATACACACAATAATTTTTTTTGTTTTTTTTCTCTAGTTTTGTTTTGTTGGGACTTACTTGCATTTTAGAAAATTCCATGGCACAGTTGGTATCATTGGTCGCTTCATGGTTCGAAGAGCCGCCCAGGTACACATTTGCTGTATCCATGGTACTCGGAATAATCTTTTGGCTGTTCTTACTCGTCACTGCACATGGCAATGGGGAGCATTTCAAGGTGCTATCCATTTTGTCACTCGTCTTGTTCTGAACGTATACACTCGTGCTTGTAGTGGCATTTCGGGTAATGTGAGCGCTGGTTTGGTGTACGTTGGGTTGCCTGATACATGATTGTTGCAACATTTGTCCTTGCTGAACACATGCCATTTATCACAAAGTGAAAAGTGATATTTTCATAACAAATAAAAAAAAAACGATTTTGTTCAAAAACTTTTCTTCAACTACAAACGGGACAAAAAAAAAATATTTTTCTGTCAAACACTTTTTTCTTTTCATATGAAAGGGAAACAAACATTTTTGGAAGAAATAGCTTTTTCGATGTGATCACGATTCTTCGAGTTTACTTTATCTTGGGCAAACACCTGAGAGTCACTGTCTTGAGGAGATGTTTTTTGCAACGTGTTGAGGAAAAATTTTTGTTTTAATTTGGAGAACATCTTAATACAGGAGGATGTTAAATTCTTTGTTAAAGGTCAATTTATGACAAGTGAATAACAGATTTGAAAAGGGAAAACAACTCTTCCCCAATAACAAGCGCACTGTCGTCCAAACACGCAAAATAAATGTATAACAAGACATTAATTAACTGCAATCAGAATTTGTGAGTTCTATTATTTTGATTTGTCGTGTGTTTGGGAACACCTTATTTCACGGAAGATTAAAGCTTAAAATGAAGCAAATTTGGCAGTACGAAAAGCATGTAAAGCTGTCAAAGCTGATACAATCAAGAAAGTACAAAAGAGAGCTATGGATCAAGTTCTGCAAAAAAAGACTCAATTTTAACTTATGTTTGAAGAGAAAATTGCTTTTTTTAAATAAATCATTTACTACAAAAATTTATCCAGCCAACAATCTTTAGTTTGGAAAAAAGTACAAATCATGGTAAGAGTGTTTTTTTTAAACAGTATATTGCTAAACTGATTTGTAGTTTCAACTAATGAGGTTATAATATCAGTCGGAGTTTTGCATGTTAAAGAGATATTTGATAAATTCTTTTTGAATTACTTATACCAAAATCTGTATCACTAAAAGTGCGAAGGTTCATGGATTAAAACTGCTTACTTTTGTACTGCGATTAGAACTTACCAAAAATATGGTGGTAGTGCGCTTTTTTAGTAGTGGTGCACTTTTCGTGGTTGCAAATGTATTAGAGCAAAATTTACGTTCTAAATAACCACGTGTACATATATTGCAATAATATTTTCGTTCAACAAAGGAAAATACAGAACAATACTTCCAGATATACTGCCAATATTGGAGTGAGCCATGAAAAACAGAATATTTTGTAGAAGAGCCTGAATTTAACACAAAAAATGTTTACAAATCAGAATAAATTGCCAATCATGTGAAATGCACAGTGCAGAATAAGCCAATATTGTTATGCAGCATACATAGAAATAAGCAAACAAAGTTTAACACTACCTATCGAAAAACAATATGAAAATGTCAACGATTTATTCATGTTAGATGAATTCTAAAAAGAACTCTAATTAGCAACATCGTAATTGGAGTAAATTGAAACGCAAACCATCCAGCATGGTTAGACCAGAAAACAAACTATATTGGATAAAGTATATTTGATTTTATTGTTTCAACTACAGTAGATTGAAAAAAAAACTGCAATAACTAAATGGCATTATGTGAAGAGAATCGATTTTCTCAATGAAAAATAAAGATTTAAACCTAATTTTTTTTTTAAAACATCTACTAATCTTGTATTTTTTAAATATGAAATTGGTTTTATAATAAGTTTTTTCTAGGTTGATCAAAAATATGATTTTTTCAAATGATTTTTAAAAATTTCGAATGAGTTCATATAAATTGAACTGTATTTTAAATAAGAAATTTTTAAATCTTTTTATTTTCATTTTTGGAATCTTCAAGTCAAGTAGATACTTTTTTAAAAAATTAGACTTATATCTTTCTTAATTTTTAATAAAATTTTGAAATTTTTTTAAAAAATATTTTTTTGTAATATTTTTACCATTTTATTAGTTTCATTTTGCATTGATTAAAGATTCAATTCTAATTGGTATTGACTCAACGATAGCTCGATATAGTTGAGTCCAGCGTTTATATAAATTTGTAAATTTTAACATTACTTTGATATGACTAAATTTAAATCTGGCTTTTTCTTCTTAGTTATTACTATCAAACCATTTCTCTTTACAGTTCATAAGAAAATTTGATTTCACAATCGTCATCTAACTCTTTCTTGATGTCTTTTAAGTTTTGCACTTTCCAGAAACAATCTATATCACAATTTTACGCTGAACTAACAAAGAAATCTTCTATGACATGCTAGATCCAGCTTTTCTTTTTATGGTTCCATTACACTTATATGACGCCAGCCAAAATCGAAGCGAAGCTATACTTACATTAAATTTCTTTGCGACATATCGAATGCTATATCCACCAACCATCATACTAACAGCAACTCCTTTCTTAAAAGCAATCAAATGTTTCATTTTAAATATCAGAATTTTGAAATGTCAATTAAAAATATCAACAATAAAAAAATTAGTAGAAAAAAATTTAATATTTAAAAAATACAATATTAGTATATATATTTTTTAAAAAATTATGTTTAAATCTTTATTTTTCATGGAGAAAATCGATTATCTTCATATAATACCATTTATATATGTCAGTTTTTTTTGCAATCTAATGTAGAAGCAAAATCTTTACGATAAAAAAAGAATTGGTGTGACAATAGTTGTTTTGTCCTTTATGTGCTGTTTTTTTATGATTTTTTTTTATGGTTAGTTCAGTTTTTTTATCTTTAAGATTTTTGACTGCAATTTTAAATTTGATTTTCGAAATAGTTTCATTGCATTGGCTAAGAAGAAAAGGCTAACTTGATATTGGCGAGCCTCGAATTTATAAACATGTACTAGCACCTGATCGCATATGATAAAAAGGTTAATTAATTCAAGTATTACACAATTTTCATTAATTCCGCTTGCATTGCTCAAAGGGTGTCATTTGAGACTCTGATATTTGAATCAATCTTAATAATTATTTATTATTAATTTTAAAACAATTCATTCTACTCCAAAAAAAAAGGTTTTTCACAAAATTACTGGATCTATTGTTCCTTTTATCCCTTTAATTTTCCATTTTGTATTTGCCAGTTGCTTATCATTTTTGTGCATCAATCAAATAAAAGCAAGAATGGTTGATTTATTTCTTCTAAACAAAAAAATAGAGTCAATCCAAAAAAAAAATAGACAAATAATTCAAATAAAATATAAAAAGACAAGTACTTTGAAATTCAAGCTTGACTACACACTTTTGTGTTATGCCGTTTTTGACTTGGCTATAGCAAATTTTTCTTGGTTAGTTGTTTTTTTTTGCTTTAGAGTTTTCTGGCACATTTTTAAAAAATTAAACAATTTGTTTTCTTCCTCAAATAACGCTTATCGTCAAAAAAAAGACGTTTTCAAGATTTTTGAACTCACTCGAAATTAAGATACCGTACATGATATAACGACAGACAAATGTGAACACAAACAAATTTAAGATAAATCCTAGACATTATTAAACCACACAACCGTTACTGTCGATGTTTGAGAACAGTTCTTCCGAACTAAAAAAAAGGGTATTCCACGAGCACGGAAACGTAGCGCTGCTTGTTTTTTTTTCTGTTTTGTACTGGAGGAATTGACTCTCCATTCTGCACATTCTTAACCAAATAAAAGCAGAAATGGTTTGTCTTTTTAGTTGGAAAAAAAAAATTTGGAGTGAATCCAAAAAAATCATACCTAACAAAACACAAAGAACAAGTACCTTGTGATTGAATCCTATGGAGAAGAAAAAGCAATATTTAAGCCAACTGGGCTACGCAATGATGGAAGAATGCTAGACAACTCCAAAGAAAGCAACTGGGAAGAGTTGTTGAATACAATCAAAGAGAAGTTCCATCTGACAACCAAATCCTCACTTCTTTTAGTAAAAAAAGATAACATTGATGATCACGTCGACAATGATGATGACCTATTTGATCTTTGGAATGCACTTATTAAAGATAAAAAGGAAACATCCTATACATTTAAAATGGTGTGTATGATTTCTCTTTTTAAAAAAACAAATAAATAGAAACAATACAGTATTAATAAACTAAAAAAAAAAAAAAAATAGAGATGTTTGGAAATAACAAAAGAAGGCAAGAAAATAGAGTGGTGTCCAAAAGGATCGACTGACCCACAGTTTTATGGTGCAATGGAACAGCAAGACTGGACACAACATTTTGAAGATTTAAAACAATTAATTGGAGGACTGTCAGACAGTGAATATTTAGAGAATGAAAGTCAAAATAATAAAATAGAGACTGCAGATGACTTGAAACGTATTTGGGCTGATCGATATGACGAAAATGACAGCAATAAATGGTCTTTGAAACTTCAAGTCAATTCAAATTATCTGACGGAAAGTGTAACGGAGCCAGGAGTTGAGGGAGATACAACTGTACAAATTCATGGGGAAAAAGGGGAAGAGAAGGAACAAGATAATGAGGATTACAAGGTAGCAGATAGCAATACAGTCAATCTTAAAAATAACAGCAACAACATAAAAAAAAGTGACAAAATAGAGGAGAAGAAAGGAGATAAAACATCCAATGAAGGCAAATCAAAAGAAATACAACAACTACAAGAACTCAACGACGAAGAAGACGAAAAAAAAGAGATAATAAACAAACCAATTCAAAAAAAGGAGCATTTTGACATAAAATTGATGTTAGAGTTTGTGAAAAAGGCAGAAGAAGCAGCAGACACAATTAAAGATCAAAATGTGATATTGATGTTAGGAGGCACTGGAACTGGAAAATCAACATTAATTCATTTTCTGGCCGGATCAACCATGGAAGATCAAATTGTAGATGGAAAGCCCCATATAGCCCCAGTGAAAGTTAAAAATAAAGCATTGGCTAATGTTCGTGCAAGTGCAGATGCAGCATCCCAGACACGATATATTACAGCTGTTCCCATCAATTTAAAGGAGATGAATCTGCTTGTAGACATAGATAGTGTTGTCCTTTGTGACACTCCTGGATTTGAAGACACAAGTGGTCCTGAAGTCGATGTTGCAAATGGCCTTGGGATCATTCGAGCATTACAAAATTGTAAAAGTGTCAAACCTGTGGTGTTGATTAGTTACACTGCCTTGGGCAATCGAATGAGTTGTGTCAAGGAATTGGCCCGTACACTCGTGTCCATTATTCAGTCCATCGAAAATCATCTCACTTCATTCTCGTATGTATTTACCAAACTACCCGACGATAAAAAAAAATTTATGCACTCATTGGTGAGGGATACTTGGCAAAACGTGAAAGACGAGCCAGATGAAGGATTCAAAGCCATTTTAAAGGACATTGCCAAGAAAACACAAAATGGTGTGATCGCACCAAATTTAGTGAATGATTCACCAAATCCTTTGATAGAGAATCTTACCGATATAAAGGATTTCATTAAGAATCCTGGAGAGGTCTTTCAACCTTTTGTTTCCGAAAGTTCCAAAGGAGCAGTCCAAATGCAAGTGCAGAAACACAAAGAACATATTTGGCAGGCCTATCAAAATGAAGATTATAATGTTGCTAAAACAAAGTTGGATGAAATCATAGACCTGAATAATGTATTGAAACTTCCAACAATTGAAAATGAATACAAGGATATTGTGAAAAAGTTGACCAATGAATGGAACAAAAAAAGTGAAAATGCCAAATCGATGTTCAACGAACGTATTGCATCTCCGCATCTAAGCAAAAATGATGTATTGGCTTATCAGAAAGTCGTAAATGAATTTGTTTCTGCAAAGGAATTACGCAATAATTTGAAAGATGCAATTTGTGGCGAGTCTTTAATTCAAAATATCAATGAACAAATGCAACATTTGATTAATGCAATTGAAGAGGAAAAGGAAGGGGACGAAAGCATATTACAAGCTCATTTGGATAAAATTGCACAAGTGCAAGCCTGTTTCCCTGATTTTAGTGGTTCTTACAATGAAGCTTGTCAAAAACTGAAAAAGAGAGCTGTAAAGTATGCGGATGAAGCAAGAGAATGTATTAAAAAGAATAAATTTATGGAGTTTCGAAAAGAGTTAGAGAAGATTGGAAAGATTTTGATTCTTCAAGAACATCTTCGTTCTCTCATAGATATTAAAAAAGAGATCAAAGATTTGGAAAATGAATTATTAGCTCATCTCAATAACGTTTCAGGTGAAGGATATGATGTGTTGAAAAAGGCAATAAAAGAGGAAAGCGCTCCACCAAAAGAGGAAAAACATGAAAAAGAAAAAGTTGAAATAGCGAATATTCGAATTGAAAGACTTGACAAAACTGCTGTCGATATCTTGAAAAGAGCATTTCCTCTCTTGGAGGAAGCAGCAAATGCATTTGACTTGCCTTATGAACATGTTGGACTTGACAAGTCGACAAAAGAGTTGGTTCGTTCGTTTGTAAATCAAATGATTGGATATTTTGAAAAAGTTAGACAAAAGATTGCATACCTTTTTGAAAAGCAAAGATATCAAGCATTTGATGAAATTAAAAAATTTATTTTGGTGATGGACGAGCTTCGAACCATAGAAGCCGTAAAACAAAGAACAGGAAGTCAATATTTTCAAACTATCGAAAAGATATTTGGTTTTGTGCGCGATGTCCAAAAAGACATTGACACAATACTCAATTCTCTCAATAAGCCAAGCGTATCTTTTGATTATAATCGATTGTACGAATGTGTCTTGTGTATAAATCAGTCGGAGTGGATTGACGAACGTCAGGAAGATGGCAGCAGCAATTTGAAGGAAACCGTAAAACAAAAGTTGACATTACATTTACATGAATTACAACAATTGAGTGAAGAATTAGAACTCGATTTGGACCATCCTGAACTTCTCAAAGAAGCTCGTAATATCTTCACCCATCTTGGAAATTTGCGTCGTTTGGAAGTGATCATTCCAAAATTAGCTCCTTTTCGTCAAAAGGTGAGTATCCTATTGGAGCAATCGGTGCGAGCCACATTGGCTACAATTCGTCGTGAATTTGCATTGAACACAAATGTGTCAAATTATGAAAAAACGAGAGAGGAATTGATCCGACTCAAACCATGTGCAGAGAGTATTCAAAATGCCAATTCATACCTGCAGAAAAAGAAGTTTGAGAATGTGAAAGATCTTGACTCCAAAATTAATGCAACCAAAGAAAAATTAACCAACATCGAAGTTAAGATTAAATCAAAATATCAACCGATTGCAAATAAGATACAACCAACTGAGGAAAAAATTTCACAATTGGAAAGTATTAAACAAGAGTATGGAAAAATGACTTCCAAGCCAATGCATAAAGATGCAATGAGATATTTGAATGCAAGAGGATATAAATCAATACAAGCTGTGGAGGAGGATATTCGAAAAGGACAACAAAATTTGGAAAATTTATCAGAAGAAGGAGCGATAGTCAAAAAAAGCTTTCAAGAACAAGTGAAGGAATTAAAAGAAAAACTGGACAAGGACGAACAAGTAAAGAAGGGATACGAAGCACTATTACAAAAGGGAATGGCATCATTGCAAAGCATTACTGAATCATTAAAGGACCATGGCTTTTTGGAAAGTGAGGTGCAAAGATTAATTAACAATGAAAAAGAGTTGAACGATAAAATTCGTCAATGCGAACGTGAAATTGCAAAATTAAAAAATTCTGGACACACTTTTGAAGTGTTGAATGCTGCCAGAACTGTAAAGGTGTTGCAATATTTGAAAGAGTGTAAAACCACTGCCTTCCCTGTTGAAACAACAACAGCAACAGATCAATCTGATAAAAATGGCAATGAAAGTAGCAACAATGAGACGAAAGAGGATGAAAAAAAACAAACAGAGAATAGATCAGTAATCCCTCTGAGACAAGAAACCACAAACACATTGGATTTGGTGGAAGAATTTTTACGAAAGTATTCCATCTTTGTTCAAAGTCAACTCAATTCTTTGAACTTTACCGAAAGTGAAGCAACATCTAACAATGATGATGAAAAAGACGATGACAGCATAGGCATGATTGAAAAAGTCGAAAGTATTTTCAACCGATTTACTGAAGTAAAAAAATTGCAAAAAGATTATCCCATAATATTTGCATACTTTCCGCAAGATATAATTGAACTATTTGACAAACGATTAAAAAAAATGTATTTGGATCTACATGATGAAATGATGAAATTAGCAGCCCTGGAAAGCACTAAACCATTGAAAAGAAAAATCGCAATTGCCAGAGCATTGAGTGTATTAGATGACTTTGCTCAATCCAATTATAAATTTCGTGAGCTGTTTTTAGATTATCAAACCAAAATCTACAAAGATGTAATTGATATCAAGCAGGTATTGGAGGCAATTGAAAAGCATGAATATCCAACTGTTGCCTCTGAATTGATTCGTATTCTACAAAATATTGAAGATCCAAATGTGAAAAGAGCATTCGGTAATATTAAAATCTCTTTATCGCGCTCTTTAAATACTTTGGCCAAAAGTACGCTGAAGAAAGTGTTACTGCTTGGGGAAGACGAAGTGGATTTGAAAAAAGTGACAGAATTGGTAGATGACTTAGGATATATCAAAGATGCACAACACTTGGTAATCCAATTTGTGGATGAGGTAGCACAAAAAGAAATTGAAAAAACAGCAAACAAAACGAAATTTGCCATTGGAAGATGGATGAAAGTGGTATTGGATACATTCGATGCATCTGTGAATGCTTTGAATTTTTTGGAAGCGGAAAACAAAATTATGCTGGTTCAAAGGATTGTTGATATTTTAGGAGATTATTGTGAACCTGCACCTTTAGACAGTGAAAAAGATGTGAAGAAAGGACAAGAGGGTAATGGAAACGAAAGAACAGAAACGATCACGAGTCGCGTAGGAAAACTAAGGAAAAGAATTGAAAACAAATTACAGGAAATTGTGGATAAATACACAGGCATCGACCTGACTGGACACACGTTTAATCCTTATGCTTCATCTCCACCCAGAGAAATTTACGAAAAACTTTACACAATAATGAACAAGGGCGCTTTATACAAAGATAAATGGAAGGAAATTGAAAATAACATTATTCTAAAAATTCGAAAGCAATTGATCGAAGCTCGTGAGAAAGTGGGTACTTTACGTACTTGGGAAATTGATTCTTATATTCGACTTTGTAGGACAGTATTAACAGTTTTACCTGACCACATGAGAAATATGCTTGAGGAAGAGATCAACCAAGGTGAAAAAGATATATCACATGAAACAGAAATTGCTGCAGGAGCAGTAGCCAAAATAGTTGACAACAAAAATATAAACGATATTAATCAATTTTTAAATAAGTGCACAGACAATCAAAAAAAGATGGTCGAAACAAAAGTTGCCACAATGGCTCGAGACATGACTGCAGGCATAGAGCAGAAATGGGCCAACGAAGATATGATGGGGGCATTGGAAAATTTAAAAGAATTGTATAGCTTGAAAACGTCAATAAAAATGGCAATACCCGATCTCGACAATTGTCTCAAAGCTGCAAAAGTCACACTCACCAATCAGGTCGAAAAGGCACAACAAAAAGCAGTGGCCAGTTTTGATGCATTTAAGCGTTGTGAGGTTGGAGCCAATACCATGGAGCCAATTGAAAAAGCACTGGACTTGGTCATTGAATGCATGAACTTGAAAGGTGAAAGTGACGAATTAATACCATCTAATTTTGAAGAAAAATTAATGAATTAGACAGAAACACTTCCGACTGTTTTGCATCATTGCGACAAAAATATAGTACCAATTTTGAGCAAAAAAATGTGTATGACTTACAAAAAGTATTGGACTGCATGAAAGAAGTTGGCGATAAGACCCCCTTTTTGCAAAAGATAATGTCGTTTAGACAAAAAAAGGGATATTGGGATAGTCCTGAAAATAAAACGACCTCTGATCTGTGGACGTATTCGGAAGCGAAACTTGTTCTCAATAATAATTTGGAAAAGATGGTACGAGAGACAACCGATAAAGGACTCTTCAACGAAACCACCATTAAAGGAAGCGATACGGAACGAGATAAGTTTTTCCAAGACATGAAAGATAAACTCGAATTTATGCAGAAAATGTCTCAATGCAAAACTCATGTCACAAGCGTTGATAAACTAGAGGAGTGCTCAAAACAATTGAAAAAGGATATACAAGATATTGCTAAGAAAATGGAAAAAAATTCCAACTGGTCCTCCTCGGATTGTAGCTATCTTAGCCAGTGTTACAGGTGTTTTCTTGCCATGAAAAAACATGCCGTATTTCCAGATCTTGCGAAATCCCAAGTTGAAATTATTAACTCCATTGTGAAGACACGAGTTACGCAATTGGAAAAAGAGGCAATGGATAACTTGTATCCAAATATCCTAATACCTCGCTTAGTGGAAATGAAAACCATATCCGTGCATCTTTTCAAATTTAAACATTCCATTAACAAACTTATTGATACACTAGTAATTGCCTACAAAAAAAAGAGCAATGGGGGTGTCGATATTGCAGCATTAGCAACACAACTCGAAGAAGAATCAACCGGAGTGGGTAAGATGATTGTTGCTGAGCATAGTGTGTTCAAAGGATTCTCTGTTGCGCTATTCAATCAGAAAACCCTGGCACATGGAATTGACTATGTTTTGGAAAAGATTGAAGCAAAAGGTGATCCAATAGATACATCGAAATTAAAGAAAATGTATGATGAATTTAATACAAAATATCGCAAACTTGTGCAAGATAATCTGGCCAAAATCAAAAATGACTCGAAGCAACTCAGTGTATTTGCAAATAATGCAAGAATGTGTGCTCGTGGCATCAAACAAATACAAGACAATGAAAAATGGGACGCAAGTGTTCGAGACAGCATCCCTGAAATGATGGCTAACATTTTTGCGTTGTGGACACTCCAACATGTACAATACTATCATGATGCACAAGGAGTGGAAGGTCAAAATGATTATTTGGTACAACCACATCCAGCTCAAGTGATTTCCATATTCCGCATGTTGGGTGTTGAAGAGAAAAAAACTGGATTGACAAATCACTTAATTCAAATCGGAACAGGAGAAGGAAAATCAGTTACTTTGGCAGTCACTTGTTGTATGTTGGCATTATTTGGATTTGATGTGAGCTGTGCTTCATACAGTGAATACTTGAGCAATAGAGATTTCAAAAGTTTTGAGCAATTGTTCAATATCTTGGGCGTAATTGATCATATTCATTATGGCACATTCAACAAGATTTGTGAAAGGATTATCAATGAAGGAGGTGATGTGCGCAAACTTGTGGAAAACTTAATCCTTCCAGATAATGAAAAAAAATCTAATGAACTTGAGCGAATCATTCGTTCAAAGATACTTTTGATTGATGAAGTTGATGTATTTTTCAACAAAGACTTTTACGGAAGCTGCTATTCACCTGCAGCTACATTGAGGCATGATGCCATCACCAAACTTATTGACTTCATTTGGAAGAATAAAAACTCATTTTTGAAATTGAAGGATGTAAAACAATCCAATGAATACAAGGCATGTTGTAATGTATTGAAAGAATGGGATTCTTTGTTGGATGAAGCGATTAAAGATATGTTGAGCGATGTTCAAAACTTTTTATCTCATGGATATCAAGTGAGTAATGATAAAATTGGGTACAAAGAACAAGACAGTATTTCTTACAATATTCGATATGGTTACAAGACTTTATTTGCGTATTATCATGAAAATGCACAAAATAAAATAAGTGCTGAAAGTTTAAAAAACAATATATTCCTTTCATTTCAAATTGGAAATTTTTCTTATGCCAATGTTCCCAAAAGTTTCTATCGTATTATGGGTGTGAGTGGGACATTGAAAACGTTGAGTAAATCTGAACAAGAAGTGGTAGAGCAAGATTATCATGTTTCCAAACATACTTACATGCCATCTTTATTTGGTGACAATTTTCTTGTCTTTGCACAACAAAAGGATGTTTCTATTGTTCGTGAAAGCAATTATTTCATTATGCTTAAAGAGGAGATTGATACACGTCTTGTTGGAAAAATTCAAGAAACAAAGCGAGCTGTGCTGGTGTTCTTTGAAACCAAAAAACAACTAATGGAGTTGTATGAATCGTCCAATTTTTCTCCAATTAAAGATGATGCAATTGTAATGACTGAAGAAATATCTCCCGACGCCAAAGAATCTTTCATTAAGCGTGCCACTAGTTCTGGTCAAGTGGGATTATTCACCAAAGCATTTGGAAGAGGGACGGATTTTTACTGTCGTGATCAAATTGTGGCCGCCAATGGTGGACCACATGTGATCCAAACTTTCCTTTCTGAAGAGTTGTCTGAGGAAGTGCAAATCAAGGGACGTACAGCAAGACAAGGAAAACCTGGTTCTTACAGTTTGATGTTGTGTGACAAATCACTTGAGAAATTCTCGATTACACAACAAGATATTGAAAATGCGCGTAATTTAGGCAACTTTTATTCAATGCTCGATGCAAAACGAAATGAATTCTTCAAAGCTCAATACGCTGAGAACAAAAAATTTGTGGAATATGCCTCAAAAGAGCACGAATTGGGTGAGAAATTAATTACAGCTGTAAAAAAAAATGATGTAAATACAGTGAAGAAAATGTTATGTGAACGGAACAGAGGAACGGAAGAGAAAAAATCTTCACGTACAATAGTGCTTATGGATGCAACTGGTTCGATGGGCCATTTGTTACAAAAAGCTAAAAATACAGTGAGCATAATGTTTGAACGTATTTCAACTATTTTAAAAGAAAATGGAAGATCTCCAAACAGCTTCGAAATGCAATTTGTTGTGTATCGAAATTACAATGCTCCTGAAGATATGATTTTGCAGTGCTCCACTTGGGAATCCAAACCTGAAAATCTTCGCAATTTTATGGAATGTATTGAGGCTGACTATGGATGGGGAAATGAAGCTATTGAAATTGGATTGGCCCATGTCAATAGAGAAAATAAGAAAGAAGCTGTTTCACAGATCATTTTGATTGGGGAC
>ASPP01005533.1:0-15004 GCA_000512085.1 Reticulomyxa filosa
CTGTATTTAACTATGTTGTTTCTTAGAATGAAGAGATAATATTATGTAATTAATTACTTGGAACCCATAAATATTCTATTGAATCGAAAGTACTCTAAAATATCTTGTGTATAAACTATCTTGAACTAGAAAGTTTAAAAAGTAAATAAATTATCGTAACAATGACCAAAAAACCTTTTTTTTTTTGAACTTAGTGAACAACTAAAAAGTCTAATCTCATTGAAAAAGAGAAGAAATGACTTCTTTGAAAGAAACGCAACTCTTTCACATGTATAAGGACCTATTACATCAAATAAATAAAGCACAAAGCATAAAAGAATTGACAAGATTTATTACACTCTTCAGTTCCAAAGAACTGAAAGAACTTATCATGAACAAGCTGAACGTAGAAATAGAAAAGGGTCAAAAGAACGAAAACAGCATTGAATTTTTTTCCATACAAGGCAAGATTCGTGATTTATATTTACAAACGGCTTCATTTGATGAAATTTTACCAACAGCCGTGCAAGCGCATATTTTTTCTTTTTTGGATTATAATTCTCTTGAATATTTTCCTTTTCTGTCGAGATCAATTCATCGTACATTTTGTTTAAATCCTATCTTATTTGAAAAGGTGAAAAAAAACTTTTTTTTTTTTTTAACAAAACAAGACAAAATAAAATTAAAAAAAAAAGTATACGTTGGAATTTTTTGCATTCGGAGAAAATACTTTCCGGGAAAATATTTGGGAAAATACTCTCGAAAATATTTTAAAAGAAAATAGTTCCGAAAACAATACTTTCGAAGAAAATACTTTCAGAAAAAGAAGAAATATCAAACATAAAGGAAAGATAAAGAAGTTATGTGTTAAACATAAATCGGAATGTGTAGTGATTGGAATAGAAGATCCAAAAATATCAAATGGCAATGTAAGTACAGTAGATCAATTGGGTCAATTTCCTTGGTATAGCATTCGTAAATGGCATGTGAATGGTACTCAATTACAACTATTATACTCATATTTTGCACAAAGACCAGTGCCACTTTATCAATTTTTGTTTGACTCCAGTTCAGATACACGTTGGAAAGAATTTGTATCAACTTGGAATGATTTTATTAAGAGTGAAGAGAGTCCATCTGAGAAATGGAACACATTAAATTACAGGGATTTGACCAGAATAAATCATGGGCGTATTTACTATGGCCAAGAATTACTTGCACAAAATCATCAAATAGAATCACTTAAGGCTTACATCGATAAAAATATTTTAAAGCGACATGAGTATGATTATGTCTCTGATCGTCCAATCTTTCATATCACATACGATACACCGAAGACAACATTTCGCTCTTCCCAATACAGACATAGGCCTAAAGGGCCCATCAGTGTCCAATCTCCTTTTCAATACAGTTTATAATTTATAGTTAATTTTTTGATATAATATACATAAATACGTGTTTATTGTATATGTATGTACATAGAGGACTGGAAAGGTTTAGAAAAGGACTTGCGTGTGCATATACTAAATTTGAATGAAGAAATTTTTTCAAAAAAAGACAAAAACAAACAGTTTGGATATGTCGATGATGCAGAAATAAGGTTCCAACAGTCAGTTGAACAGATACAGTATTTCTATGATCATATTTTGTGTATACGAGAATGGTTGGAATCTTTATTTGGATCTTCTGAAAACTTTAAATTTGGTCATAGTAATTCCACTAGCTTTCAAATAATAATAGTTAAAAAACAAGTCCCACTGAAAGTACACGAGAATGATACATATAAACGGAACTCTTTGCAAGTGGGAGATGAATTTTTATATATTTGTAAAGAAGGACAATTAGCAATGAGTAATGCTACACAATATATTGTGTTTGGAGAATTGATTGATTTCACAGATGAAAATCAAAATGAAAAAGAGATCAGCAATAACAAATCTGGAAATGGATGGAATATTATTGATCTATTGAGAAAAAATAACGAAATTGAAGAACAACAACTTAGTGCAATAATTCCTAACATTTTTTTATTTTGGAAAAAGAAAATAGTTATTAATTATTATATTTTTTTGTTTTTTTACATTAAAAATAAAAGATATATGTATGTATATATAATAGAAATATGCAAAAGAACAAATCGATTTATTTATTGCAATGCTGGATAAAGCGCGCAAATCGATTCAATCATTGGCAGTGACAAATACATTTGATCAACTAATAATTTTTCCAATACTTCCAAATTTAATACATTTACGTTTGAAACACATCAAAATCGGTAGCTGCTTCAATTCCATTAATGTGAAAGGATTGATGCCACAATTGAAAACGCTCACAGTTGAAAAATTGCTTATTAAATCATGTACATATTGTAATTGGCAACAAACTCTTGAAGCTGCTGGGTCATGCGATTTTAACCACAACAATGACTCTTTGTCAATATCTTCTTCATTTCCTTCCTTTGATCCCCAACAGAAGCAACAACAAGATATTTCCGAAATTAAATTTCTTAATTATTTGCTACTATCTTGTCCAAATTTGTTAGCATTTAGTTATATCGCTGTAAAAATTAATCCAGAAGACACACTCAAAATTCCATCTACTGTGGAGTGGTTGAGGATAGAAGGCCAGAAATCAGAATTATGTGTTCAATTAGATTTGAGCCAATGCAAATGTATCAATGGATTCAGTTTAATTATATATTTTTACAAAAAAAAACATGAAATAATTAATAATAATTTAACCATAAACAAAAAGGTTGGGAATATTGTTTTATAAAATGGCCAACGGAAACAGTACTTAAAATTGGTTGGTTGAAAAATAATAATGGAGATATTTCATATTGGGATAATTTGTTATCATCCAACAAATGTTGTAATGTACAGCTTTGTGTATTACTAGTAGACCATATTATATTTGATTTTACATCTGATAACTCATTATTCTCTCAATCGCCTTTTGCAGACATTAAAAGGCTTAAACAAACTGTTGCAAAGAGATCAGGAATAGGTTATGACAATGTAGATTTATTATTTTCGAAAGACGAAGGTATTACCGTACCTAATTCTCTCCAGAAATTAATGTTTCAAAAAATTGCCGAAATTATGGGTATTCATAGTGCCAAAGTGAAGGAATATCAAAAATGGTTTAACATTGAAGAAGCTTATTGGATTTTCAATTTGTTTTCAGCTTATATTTTCAATGATATTTGAAAAGAAGAATTTAATTCTCTTTTGGTGAAATTGGAATAATTATCTTTGCTTAATTAAATTACTTTTTTTGCAACTATTTTTTCCATTGATTTCATGAAATTATTTTTTAAATATATCCAATGAATTTTTATCTACGCAACCTAATGTAACGATAATATATTCCATTATAATGCATGTGTTCATATTTTTGAAGGTTATATTAATTATACAGAATTTCAAATGCTAATATATTCTTTCCAATAAAAATGTTACATTAAGTTCTTTTTAGATATATAGTTATCATCAATTGATTTATCATTTCAAATTATGTTTTCATCATTATCAAAAATTGTGTGAGAAAAATAAAAAATAAATTACTTGATGTCAATGAATTAAAAAACAAATTCAAGAGCTTAATTGAAAATGATTGATAAGATATTTTATTTACAACAAACAAATTACATTTCATTCAAAATAATTTTCATTAAAGGTTCAATACTTCTCTTTGAATCCAATTGAATAATGCCATTTTCAATGGCAGAAATGAATTTATCACAATCAAATTTTGCTTTTCTACGAATGACAGTGTTGCAATCACTTCCAACGACAATATTATTTAAGGTAATTTTGTGCAACAATTCCATTCGATCTAATAAACGAGTTGGAAGTGAAATTAAAGCATGCTTTTGAGTAATTGTTAAACATCGTGCTAATGTTTCAATTGATGAATATTGTTCCATTGAATTCGCAAAAAATGTTGCCAATGCATTAATATTTGGTTTTTGTGTTTTATTATAACTTGTTCCTGGTAGTGAAACACCAAGCATATCATCTTTCATAATGATTGGTAATTGTTGATCAATATTATCATTTTGAATCATGTGTGCATTTGAAAATACATTATTTAATATTGAAATTATGGTATCGTAATATTCCTTTAATATGTTATTTTCTTCAATTAATTGCATAACTTGTTTTTTTTCATCATGTTCATTGTTGTCATTGATTTTTTCATCATTATTACGCGTATTTTCTAAGTGATAATCATTTGATAATGAATTATTCTCAATAGGTTTTTCCTCAAAATTTTTTTCTTCAGTTGATAACAATTGTTCCATTTCTATTTTTTTTCTTCATATTCATTCAATATATCTTTCTTTTCTTCTAAATATTCTAATTTTAGATTTTCATGGTGATGATGTTTAATAATGTTTTCAAGTTTAATAATTTCAGAACACATCCAAATATTATCATCTTTCACAGTTTGCAATGCCATTGAAATATCTGAAATTGTCTTGACTTCATTTAAATTGCTCATTAACATTAATGCCACTGATGCTTTATCACGAATGGTCGAATTTTGATCTTTTGATGCAATTTGTAATTGTTTCGAGACAATATCAATCTCATTGGAATTTTGTTTATTATTATTAATCAGTAACTTTAAACATTTAATAATATTAATGGGTTGTTCATTATTCATAATATCATTTACCATTTTATCAAATTTTATTAAAAATTGGAATGTATTATGTTTAATTTGTTCAATCAAACTTTGATTCGGAGAATGAAAATTATTACATTGATCATAATAAATAACCTCAATTTGATGTAACAATAAATCATTTTGTAATGGATGGTAATGAAGAAATAATGCTTGTGGACAGCATTGAATAATTGTCGGAAATGATGTATTCGTAAGTATTAACTGCTTGAGTTTAGATTGTGAATTTGGAAGTATCATTTGGGCTAATCCTGTAGAATCAAGTATTGTGCATCCTTGAATAGCTAATATTGATAACGCAGCGCTTCCTGTTTCAATTTTATTAATAGCGCAACAGCTATTAAGTTGTAATGATTCTAGATTTGGCGCTTTTAACATTAAACAAGTTAAAGCAGTAGCATTTATCATTTTCCATTGTTTTAAATAAGGCATTTCAAATAATATTTCTACATTTTTTAATTGCTTACAATTATTTGCTCGAAATGAAATTAATTTTGGCATTTCAATTTCAGATAATGTAATTAAACTAGATTGATCAAGAATTAATTTAATTAATGATGGAAATGCAAATGACAATTTTCCTTGTAATTGTGAACAAGATTTTGCAATCAAAGTTTGCAATGTTTGACATTGTTTTGCAATTATACTTAAATCTTTGTCTTCAATCGTTGTATTGCTAATATCTAACCAAGTTAAATTGGATATTTCAGAAAATAAAATTCTAATATTCATACTGTCTATACCACGTAAAGATAATTCTTGAAAAGGATGTAACTGTATAATTTGTAATAATCTTAATTGTTGTTTGTCAGATAATTTGTTCCAATAGAAAGGAAATAGAGCTAGTTCGGAATCGCCTTTTAATATCAATGATTGATGTTCCATTGAAAGTATTTCTTCAAATGTCTTAAAATTTCCCAAATACATTTCTTCAGATATTTTTTCTAATTGCTGTTGTTGATAACTCAATTGATTAATTTCTGTCAATGCTTCAGAGGGTGTTATTTTTAAAATGTCATTCACATGAATTCTATTTAATTGATATCTTTCTAATTGATTTAATCTTTGAACAGGATCTTTATATTGTTTTAACACATCATTGTAAATGGCACCAATCTTTGGATGAAGTTTGATAAGGCATTGCAATCCTGTTATATCTGGATAATGTTGTAATAAAGTACGAAGTTTTAACCATCGCTTATGTATAGCTGAAGCATCTCCTTTTTTAAAAGGTATTGGTATTGATATTGAATTGTCTTGATTATTCCATTGATAAGTTGTTTCAGATGAAAATATTTTTTTATATTCGTCATTTTGTACTTGTGCATCTCTAAATATAGATTCTAATGTTTGTTTTGCATCTAATAATAAAAATCTTTCTTTTGCAATTAAATTTATTGGTTGATGCATATAGTCAAAACAAAATAAAATAGTTTTGATTTGTAATTGAAAATATTCATTGTTTTTATTTGGAATCCAATCAGGTAATAATATGTTACTGTTGTTATTATTAATATTTATTAATATATTTTTTTCATTATTTAATTGTTTAATGACATAATTAATTGGCAAATCATTTTTCGGATTAATCAATAAAGCAATGAATAACAATTCTGTATAATTTTGATGATCTAATTTATTTAATATATTTAATTCTTTGTCAAATACTTGTTGTAATGATGTAGATCCATGAATTATTTCAGAACAAAGTATTGGTATTGAATTAGTATCGTCGTCATCATTGTTGTTATATTTTAAGCATGCCAATTCACTATGACATATTCCATGATTTATTATTCTATAATAAAATTGTTCTATTAGATAATTTATTCCTGGCATTTCAGGACAAAATTGAATGCAAATAACTGGTAAGTCATTAGGTTTTAATTTTATTGGAATTTTACCTTTTTTTAATTTTCCACTTTCATCTAATAATTGATTAATGATATATTTTTTCAATGGTTTACCATTTCCAAGTAATGAACTAGTAAATGTAGGTTCATTCATTTCTGGTATTCTATCTTCTGTTAGTTCTTCAAGCATATTTTTCCATCTCTTATTTTCTTCTTTCCAAAATGTTGTTTCTCCACGTTTATCTGGTAATCTATGTAATATTGTTAAAATATTATCTAGAAATCTTTGAATATCTTTATTTTCTTTTTGACGAAGAGTTAGGATTTGTCGAAATGCAATACGAACTTGTATTCCATCCAACAATTGGTAAATATGTTGATACATTTTTAAATCGCGATGTTTCATTATCAACACATCAATAAGTCTTGATAGACTAGATTTATTATTTTCGATATCAATGCCTAATTCTTTTTCACAAGTTTCTAATACATTTTTTCTTTGTTTGTATGTTTCATTAAATGCAGGTCGTAATAACGTAAACAATTGACAACGAGATATTGGTGTCACATTTGAAAAAGCCTCTTTACTTTGTTCTTTTCGAAGCCATTCTACAATAGATTCATCTGCATTTTTATTTATTTGCCCTTTTTCCGTTTTCCATTGTTGTATCCGTATATTCCATTGTGGATGATAAGTTTCAATCTCTTGTTGACATCTTTGTAGCCAATCTTTACATAATTGAGATTTATCAATCACTATTGCATTAAAATTCTCTTTCTCATGTATTTCAAGTTCTTTTATAAATATCAATCTTTCTTCAGGAATAATAATCAAATCTTTACATATTTCTAATATCTCTTGTTGTAAATTCGATTGAATACAATGCATTGCCCAATCCGAATTAACAATTGATTCCAAGTATTCCACTGATTCAGCTTACCAATAGCAAGATTATATCTTTGGTTTTGAGCTTGTAATTCCAAAGTTAAACTTTTCATATCATGAGGATTCAAGCAATAATAAAATTTGTAATAATCAATTGCCTCATCTATTTCATTGAATTTTGCATTTGTCAATATGTCATCGAATGTATTTATTTTAAACATTAATGGCTTTTTCAAAAATAATGGATTTTTTTCCTTTTCATTCCAATGCTTTATATTTTGATATAACGCCAATAAACTTAAGTACATTTGCTTCAAAGTATCTTGCTCTTTGGAATTTAAGCGATAGGGCTGAACTTCCGAGAGGAGCATTTGTGTATTTGCGTTTGTATTTGTATTTGGTTGATACATCCATTCGCAAGATGATTTGTAATGCATTTGTGTTTTAATGCGAAATTCTAATGCTCTGTTGATTACATCTTTTAGTAATTGAATGGTTTTATCGCAAAGTACTTTTTCTTTTTGCAATTCATTCAATTGGCCTATTGCATGTCGAATCTTTAATCCATGATATAGACTTAATGCCAATGTAATTTGCTGAGGTAATATATACAGGTGTCGTTTTGCATGAAATCCAATATATCCACGTTTTAATGTGGATGATATTTGTGATAATGGATTAAGATTTTCTACGGCCTGTTGAATAATCTCCAATGAAATATTTTCTTGTAATCGATGCGGTTTCAGCCAGCTTCCTAAATTTGTATTCAAGCATTGGCGTAGCGATTTTTGATACATTTTAAATAGTTGTTCTGATCCAACAAGAGGCCGACAGCTTAATAAGACTTGACGATCTACAGACTCCAATTATGGCTTCTTTGAATATTAGCCAAATTGATTGGCGTGTGTAATAATAGATCTGGAGTGCGATGTGGCATATAAAAATAATCTGCATGTAATCCATCACGCATAACTTGTGGTGTTTTATTACAGGTAGTAAATAAAGTTAGTAATTCTTCCGGTGTCTCTCCTAAACCAATTAATACGATTTCAAAAATTGAACTTACATTTATAAAATACGTACGATTTTCAATGTTGTCTTCTTCGATCAAACAAGCACATTCAATATCAGAATAGGCCGTTGCTTCTTTACGTCCAAATGACCCTAGCAGCAATAACGTATATTGACAAGGAGGTGGAGATAATCTGTCGATAATAAAACTCCAAACTTTTGCTAAAAATCCGCATATATCTTTTGTGATTTTTTTTGGTCGCTTTTGACCGAAGAGCTATTTTTATCCATTGTTGTAAATTGCTGCCGAATTTTCATTAAAGAATTGATCCAGTTATCATACAATTCGAATGGAATACCTTTTGAGTTGGCAAGATTTGCGACAGAATTCTGATTCGTTGACTCGCTGCATATTTTTGCCATAATAAGGCATTTGGCAAATTGAAATAATTCAGTGCCGTGATCCAAGCGATCGTCGCATAGCCCATGGCTCGACGATAAAGTGATGACTTTATCTCAATACGCTCAGCCCA
The DNA here is from genome assembly GCA_000512085.1 of Reticulomyxa filosa. Lineage (NCBI taxonomy): Eukaryota > Foraminifera > Reticulomyxidae > Reticulomyxa > Reticulomyxa filosa. The sequence goes on from ASPP01005533.1 coordinate 8,955, forward strand.
AAATAAATGTGACAAAATTGCATCACTGAGTGATAACAGACATAAAATAGCAAGTTGGGGAACAGATTGAACCGTTTGGACAATCAATGACTCATATTCAGAACAACATAACGACAATTGATTCGAATGATATTCGATTGTCTCTGTTTTCGATAGTGATTTTTTCGGAAAAGATAATCGAATTGCTTGTGCGCGGTCATACTTAGCTTGCAATGATATTTGAATGTCGGAATTAATAGCAAGATTACTTTGCTTGGGCCAATCAATAGGCGGCTGCACATATGGAACTAATTCGATATGCTCGCACTTTATTAATTCATGTTCAGGACGATCACCATTAATTGTAACCATTGATATATCTGATCCATGTTTTAAAAGCCATACAATTGCTTTCATTTGTCCATGACGACATGCTTTATGCAATGCTGTATATCCATAATTGTTTGCTCCATTTATATTTAATCCCGGTATTCTATTAAATATCCATTGCAATATCTTATATTGTCCAGCTACTGACACTGCATGCAAAATATTACTTCCTTCTTCATTTTCTTCTTTTGTTAATTCAATTATTGCTTCCAAAGATATGTTTTCATTCAACCATTCTATTGCTTCTTCCACTTTTTTATTTTGTTCCAGTCCATCTGCCCAATAAAATAAAATATTTTGCTTCATACTGTCACGTGTTTGTAATAATGTCCCTTCCATTTTTAGCAATTCTGAAGCGCAATTCCATTTCCCAAGTCGCAGTGCATACAATATCAATTTTTGTGAACATTTCATTGGCTCTTTTTGCTGAGTAAGCCAATTCAAGAGTTCCTTTGGCTTGTCTTGCTTTATCCAGTCTTCTCCTGTTGGAGATGCAGGTATTTCTTTAGGTTTAGTTGCCATCTTGTAAAAGAGAGGAAAATTCACTTCAAAAAACAAGTTAAAGAGAAATGATGATGATGATGATGATGATGCTGCTCAACAAAAAAAAACTTGATTTGTTTGATATCACTCCTTTTTTTTTGAACTAGGCAAAAAAAAAACCACTCCGATTTACATTGCAAAAATGCATTTAAATAAGTTCTCACTTTACATTTCTGAAAGTATCTTTTTTGATTCTCATAATCAAAATTGGATTCGCAAGATTGTTATCAAATATGGTTATGCTATTTGTTTCAACGCAATATGTATTAATTTTATTCAAAAGTGTAAATCGCTAAAAGGAGATTTTAATTATGGAAGTGATTGAAGAAAAAAAAAATTGTTTAACCATATGAATAGATTTACACAATTACATATTAAGCAAAGAAATTAACATTATTTGTTGTAAATATTCTGTTTGTGATAATATTCCATATTCGAATTGTTCCATCCCTAGAAGATGATACAATAGTATTATCATCTATTGAAATATCTATTCCTGTTATATCATCATGATGTCCTTTTAATCTTTGTTTTTCTACTCCTAAGTTTACATCCCACAATCGAACTGTATAATCTGTTAAACCTGAAATAATAGTTTGTCCATCTGATGAAAATTTTACATCTGTTACTCTAGCAGGATAGCCACTCATTTTTTTCAATTGTGTTCTTGATTTTGCATCCCATATTCGAATTGTCCTATCTGTTGAACAAGATACAAGTTTGGAGCCATCAGGTGAAAATTGAACTTTCATTACATAACTAGAATGTCCTAGCATTTTATTTACTTTATTATTTGATCTCACATTCCAAATTCTAATTGCAAAATCATCTGACGCTATTGCAATTTGTTGGCCATTTGGTGAAAAATTTACATCATTGATATGATCTAAATTTTCATTTAATCTTTTTATTTCCTTTCCAGACTCTACACTCCATAATCTTACAGTTTTATCTAATGAGCCAGAAACAATAATTTTTCCATTTGGTGAAAATTGAACACTTCTTACATGACGTGTGTGTCCATTTAATTGTCGTATTTCAGTACAAGATTCTACATCCCATAATCGAATAGTATTATCATTAGAACATGACACAACCATATTTCCATCTGGTGAAAATATTGCATTTTTAACATGATCAAAATGTCCTTTTAGTTCTTGAAGTTCATGTCCTGATGTAATATCCCATATTTTGATAGTTTTATCATTTGAAGTTGAAATAATTTTGGTGCAATCTGGTGAAAATTTTATGCTATTCACCGAATTGAAATGTCCTTGAAATACTTTAAATGGTTTAAAATAATTTTGCTATATATTTGTGTGTATATAAGTATATATTATCAATAAAAAAAAAAAATAAATAAATAAATAATAATAATAATAATAAATACATACAAGAATATATCGTAAAATAATAAGATTAAATTCATCAATCCATCCTAATTCATTAATTTCTATTGAATTCATCCAATATTTAATTATCATTGCAATTTCTTTTTTTTTCTTTTTTTTATTTGAATTTTATTGATACATTCTTTTACAAAAAAATAAAAATAATACATTTTTGCTTAACTTTTAAGTATTTAATATCTAATCCTTTGTTCATCTCTTCTAATTCTATTCTTATTTCTTCAAAATCTGCTATTTCTTTATTTTCTATCATCCATTTTTGATTTCCTTCTGTGAAATCACTTATTTTCATTTTTATATGTGTTAATAATTTATTATTTGTATCATCTACTCCAAGAATATGTACAAATAAATTATCTTCAGTTAATATTGCAATTGGATATTTCAATGGAATTGATAAAATTTCTTTGCATTTCATCCATTTGTTATTAATGATTGAATATTTATGGATTTGATTTGAAGTACTACCATAAAAGAGACATCCACCAAAAAATAAAATGGAATTTTGAATATAACTATATGCATAATAATGAAATGATTTAATAGTGTCACATACACGTAATTTATGAAATTGAAATGTATTGAGTTTTTCATCATATTCAATTGATAATCCAATCTCAAAACAAAATAACCACATTTCATCCTTCTCTTTGTTTCCATTTTCATTTTCATTCCTTTTTACAAAACAATGAAAACTTATATTAATATCAATTGGGAGTATATCATGTTTAATAAATTGAAATTTAGTTAAATCAAATACACTAATATTTTTTGGATTATATGTAATGAATAATAAATTATTATTATTTCCACCAATTACTGCACGTACTCCATTATAATTATCTTCATCTTTTGCAATTTGAACTGGATTATTATTATTGTCAATAAATGGAAACCATCGATTGTAATTCTTTTTTTTTATAATTTCATTGTCATTATCCCAAGCACTTATATATTTCATTATCAATGAATGTCTTTGTTTTCCACCAAAAGATAACAAAGTAATCTCATTTATATGTTTGTTTTTGTTATTATTATCTACAAGTTTTACTACACAATGTCCGTCTACGTTAATACTATTTGGATATAAACAGAAAAGCTTGTATTCATTTTTGAGTATATGATAGGAATAACATGCCCTTCTTTCATACCCTGCAAAAATAAGGATTTCGTGTTTGTATGCTACACTTTGAGTGTTTTGTAGTGGAATTGGAAATGTAGCCAAAGTTTCAAAAGGAGCTGTGTGTATATTTGCAATCTCTTCCGTTTTCGTAATACTTTGACGCATCTTGACAAAGCAAAATATAATTGGTGTTATGATCCGTCTTAATTATTTTGGAGTTTTTTGTACGAATCTTGGGGTTTGTGACCGACAATTTTTTTTTCTTGTAAAAAAAGTGATAATGTCAATTAATAATTTTTCAATTGCTGTGTTTCATTTCCTAATTTTAATTGTTTTATCCCATGAATAAAATATAACAATTTGATATCCATAACCCAACCAAATAAAAAAACATTCAAAAGTACCTGGTCTTGTTCAAAAAAAGATCTATTTTTTAAAAAACATCTTCTGCTTTTGCATTAATGAATACAAGAAATTCTGCTGCAGTACTTTTAGCCAAGAAGAAATATTCGGTACAAATAAATATGTTGATGTAGTTTAACAACAATAAAATGTTCTTTTTTTTAAACAAATTAAAACACAGAGCGAAAGAGAAAGCACTTTAATAATAGAGAATTGGATTCGAAATTTGGAAATTTATTGGGGATGGATCAATGATTTTAACAAAATTATTGCACAATACGTTACGTTTGTTTATTATGATATTTAAATATTTTTTTTTTTTTTTAACTTTTTTTTTGTAAAATATTAAAAAATGTGACTAGAGTAAGTATTTCAAACAATTAAAAGTACTTCAAGGACATTCACATTATGTGAACAGTGTAACATTTTCACGAGATAGTACCAAAGTTCTTTCTTCTTCATTTGATAAGACATCTCGCATATGGGATATAATAACAGAACATGAAATTCAAGTATTTAAAAATCATTTATTTTGGGTTAATTATGCACAATTTTCACCAGATTATAATATGATTTTATCTTGTTCAAAAGATAAAACTATTCGATTATGTGATATTAGAACAGGAAAAGAAATAAGAAGATTTGAAGGACATTCCAATGATATTACAAAATCAAATTTTTCATTTGATGGTCATACTATTATCTCAAGTTCATTAGATCGCACCATTCGACTTTGGGATGTGAAATCTGGACAAGAGATTAAAAGAATGGTAGGACATTTAGAAGGTGTAACCAGTGCTCAATTTTCACCAAATGGACAAATAATTGTATCATCTTCCTATGACAAAACAGTTGCAATATGGGATATACAATCTGGTGAAAAATTACAAGAATTGAATGGTCATTCAGATGCTGTATTAAAAGCACAATTTTCATCAGATGGTAATATTATTGTGTCTTGTTCATATGATAAAACTATTTGCATATGGGATGTCATGTCAGGAAAAGAAATTAAAACATTAAAAGGACATTTAGGTGGTTTAAGAGATGTACAATTTTCACCTGATAATCAGATTATTGCTTCTGCATCATCTGATAAAACTGTTCGTTTGTGGGATGTTCATTCAGGGAAAGAAATGCAAAAATTAGAAGGACATTTAGATTGGGTAACTTCTGTTGCTTTTTCTAAAGATGGACAAACTATTGTATCATCTTCTCTTGATAAAACAATCCGATTGTGGGGATGACATTCAATTATATTTTACATAAAATAGCTTTTTTTTTTTTTTTTTGTAAATTGATGAAAGTTTCCAATTTAATACAAATAAAATAATAATGCTTAACATATTTTAAAATAATAATCAATTTTAGCTCGAGCGAAAAACTTTGCCATTCTGTGCAACATACAATGATGATATTGTTTTGTAAAAAGATTATTTGTCCATGTCAGTGGTCATCAAACTTTCCAGATTTTTCGTGATTCGGTAACAATCAAAAGCTATCTTTTTGTAAGGTTTCAATAGAACGATTGTGCAATTAGATTAAATTCTTACATCAGTGAGAAAACATGTGGAACACCACATATTGTCAATGTTTGAAGAATTATGAATCATACCACAATGTGAGTTGTGATTAATTCAGATCAAAAGAAGATGATACTCCAAAAAATATTCTGCCTATTATTTCATCATGATTCAGTAGTAATCAAATGACTCTTTTTTTTTTTGCTTGTGTTAATCAAAACCTTCTTTTTGTAAATATCTTTATTTAAGTCATTTAATCTTTGGTGAAGGGACTCCAAATAATCGTTTGTACTTATTCTAATTCGAATCATTTTAAAATAAAACTTTTCCATGTTTGCGATTCTCAAAAATATCTAGTTCTGCACTTTTGGCATTATGTGTACTACATTCAAAATAAATTTGGAATTAATTTGGTAAAATTTATTTGCAAAAACGAAGCAAAGGAAAAAAAAAGACAGATTTAACAAAAACTTTTTGCAACTTACGAAGATGAGGAAGTTGATGGATTATTTTTAGCATATCAAAAATGGTACAATGTTTGTGCTTGTACAAACAGCAAAATGGTTTGTTTTTTTTTTCAAAACCAACCAAACAAAACCAATCAAAAAAAAGAGGAAAGAGACGACGCTCAATGGCAACAAATTTTTGTGAGCACACAAGAGTAAGGGGACCAAAAAAAAA
>ASPP01005575.1:0-15556 GCA_000512085.1 Reticulomyxa filosa
TTTTTTAAAAAAAAAATAATTTTGTTTTTTTTATTTTTTCAAAAGGAACTGGATTAGGAGAAAATTGGTTAACAAATTTAACATCTTCAATTCGATCAGGACTTCCATCATCGGATGGTTATATAATAACACATGCACCACAAGCTCCTTATTTTGCAAATAAAGCTAATTATGCCAAAGGTGCTTATTTAACAGTACATAAAAACGTTGGATCGTCAATTAATTGGTATAATCTTCAGTTTTATAACCAAGATTCATCTGCCTATTCTACCTATGCCACTTTGTTTCAAGCTGCTGATGGTTGGTCTTCCAACACTTCGGTGTACCAAATGATTAATGGTTTTAATGCTCTCAAGTTTAGTAAGTCTTTGGAATTTTTTTTTTTTTTTTGTGATAACAATGAATAAACTAATACATAAATGAATACGTATGTGTAACATATACATTTATTTATTTATTTGTTCATTCATTGTTATTATGACTTGATTTATTTGGCTCATTTTATAATATTTTTTAAATAGCGTAAAAATTCCATCCGACATGATTGTGGTAGGGAAGCCTTGCACCGCGGGGGATGTTACTAACACAGGCTATGTCGCCCCAGCCACTTTGGCTTCAATCTTCTCCGAAGCTATTGCCAACACAAAAATCACTTGGAACGCGGGCTTTATGATTTGGCAATTTTCCAGTGATGTCAAACTGAACTTTACTTTTGGTGATACTGTGTCAGCAAGCTTTTCTGGTGTCACTGTAACTTCTTCGCCCACACGTCCTCCGACAACACGTTCTCCATCCAAGGCCCCTGCGTCTCCTAGCTCGCCGTCAACCCCTTCTTTCTCTCCTACTCCTGCTCCGCTCTCCACCGCTAGTGAGCATACTACTGTTGTCGATACGTCTGATGTCATGAGCCGATCTTGCTTGGGCCACTATTGTTTGCGCTTTTGCTCTCTCTTTTTTCTTTTTAATTTGCTTTGTAAATTAAATTTTTTTTTTTGGAAACTATGATCAAGTTTATTAATCTTGTAAATTCACTTTTTTTTTTCAGTTTCACTAATACTTGAGGGGAAGCAGGCTCATGTGTATACTCTTTCATTCCTTCCTTTCGTTCCTTCCTTCTCTCCCTTCCTTCCTTTTCTCCCTTCCTTCCTTTTCTCCCTTCCTTTCTTTTCCAACCTCGTGTCATTAACTCTTATACATTTCTTTCACATCAATAAATCTCATGAAAATTGAAATTTGCTTAAGTGGTAATCAAACCAGAGATTAACATATATCTTCAATCACTTACGTGAATAATATTTCTGAAAGAGATTTTTACATCCTTCTTTGTTTCAAAGACATAGCCAAGGACGACCGGACAGACGAATAGTAAAAGAAAAATAGCTAGTGCTTTGTTTCAAAGATGTATTGTCTATTTTGCATGAGTTTATGCACGAGATTTATGATAATCAATTTTAAAAAATTTTAAATTAAAATAAAAATGACGATGCAAAATTTGCAAAAAAAACAAACACATTAAATAATGTCATTGTCAGTCCTGGCCAAAAGCAAAAAGCTTTAAGAAATGATCATTCTTTCAACCAGACTTACACGAATTGGCTCAAATAGTTTTTTTTAATAAGTATATATTTTTAAAGTTTTTTTTAAAAAAAAGTATAAACTTAAATAAGTACATAAATACAAGACTTGTTCGCGCGCAAATAACTATAATTTCATCTTCGAACACTATAAAAACTTTTTTAATAACGCACTAATACAAAACAGGACCTCGAAAACTCGAAGTGCTAAATATATAATATATTTGCACTTGTGTAAAATATATTGCAGCTTGACTTAACTGCTCACACAATATTATACTAACACAGTATAATTATTATAATTGTACATTATATATTATATATTCATTTTACCATATTGGTCAAATGACATTTAAGAAATCAGTCTAACTCAACAAAATTCACTTAGAGAACTTTTCTTTTGGATGTCGAGACCTTTCGTGCACAAGTGAAACAAATTGTCGCACATTGAGTCAATGATTGTACAGAAATCATTTGAGCTTACGCAATGAAACTTCTTCAAAAATTGTAGAAAACATTCGTCAGTTAAACTTTATTTTTTTGTTTAAATAACAAGAAATATATAAATATATACAGTAGAATGCAAAGTAAAGTTGAAACCTAAAATAGCACCTTATAGAAATTATTGATTTTCTACATGAAAAACAACATTCAGACATAATTTTTTTTGAAAAATATCTACAAATGGTGTACTTTTTAAATAGCATTTTGGTTTTTTATTAAATCTTTACTAATTTTTAAAAATTTGAATATTTTATTCATTTTTGAAAATTTTCGAGAAAAAGTTGACAATCTTGACTAAGTCGTAACAATGAAACTTGCCAACTTTTTTTAAAGCATTTTCAGAAAGTTCTAAATGCGTAGATATTTGTAAAAAAAATTAGGTCTGATTATTGTTTTTTCATGTAGAAAATCAATAATCTATATGGTGCCATTTTAGGTGTCAACTTTACTTTGCATTCTACTGTATCATACATCTGGGACACTTTATTTATGTTTTTATTAAAAATTAAATACTTTTTGATTTTCACTAGTAAAACTCCAAAAGTTTGTGACATTCTTTTTAGGCTTGGCATTTTCTAATTAATAATTTTGTTGAAACCTGCACCTATAATAAAGTAAGAACATTGATTTAAATTAAATTTTTACCTTTCCAAAAAAATAATATTTTAATAATTATCTTTTATCTAGCATTGGAAAGATTTTGTCTTATTGCAGGAACAAGTGAAGAAGGCATTAATCAAGTTTCAAGTATAAAAAGATTGACTCCAATTTTGAGACGTATTTTGGATATCACCACTCTTTTATTTTTTTTTATAAAAAAAAATTTTACTGATGGCAGTGTGAATATCTTGATCACCGCAATTGGGTCGTCGATTGACATCATTGACACTTCATTGGTTCAATGTGGTGTCTTTGGCTTCTCGCATCGTCTTCATCAATTGATCCTTGTCACACGAAGACATTAGTTTCATCAACTCTCTTCGTCGAGATTGCTTAATTGGGCCATTGTCAACATGGACGTACCATAAGGTTCGAGATCCATGTCCAAATTCATCTTCGTGTCGATCGGTTTGAGCAAGTGTTCCAAACATCATAGCACTTCTTCAATTCAGGAACCAATTGCGGAGTTTGTTGTTTATGAATATTCAATTTATCTTCCAATACATCAGTCAAAATATATTTAATTTGTTCAACATTTGTCATAATAATAAAAATTATAAAGATAAACAAAAACATATTTTCTACTAGAATGTTCCGGCATGCATTGGATAACGGCTTCAGTGAGTTCTGCATCTTCGATCGTCGGAAAGCTGTTTGGTACTTGTGCAATCTTTGCCAATCTTTGGGACTACACACGATTTCGGTATCGTCATAATACTCTTGGATTCCTATTGTTTCGCAAAAGAACACCAAATAACAATGGCAATGTCAACAATATCATTATACATAAAAATATAAATAAATAACAAACCAAAACTCTTGATTTGCAATAACGTGTTTTCGCTATTCAATATTTTGTACATTCATACATTCTCGAATAGCTCCCGTAAGGCTTGTCTCTGGCAACATGTAAATCGATAGAATCAAATATTGCTACATGTTATGCTATCATTTGAGCTTCATAAAAATTTTTTTATCACAAACACATAATACGAGGCAGACCTCGAATACTCGATGTGCCGAATATATAATATAAAATATATATCATTATGTAAATAAAGTGCTGCATGACTTAACTGTATTTATTTAACATAATGTATATAATTTTAATTAATTTATAAATTATATAGTACGGTATTTCCAGGTTTGTGTCATTTGTGCTGCAACTAATTCTTTTCCTTTTTTAGGGAGTCTTCCAATTGATCTTTCACCAAAAGTTCTTACAGTTTCAATACTAGTAAATTAAGTTGAAGTGATAAAAACACAAATTATAGATTTTTTGTTTTCTTTCCTTTTTGATTTTTTTTTTAGTTAGTTTCCGTTCACTAGTTTTCTGTTCTTTTTAATATGTAGTAGAAGGACTTACAAAAATTTTAATATAACTTTTGTAAATTATTTATTTTTTTTAAAAAAATTTCATCAAATCAATAAAAGAGAACAAAAAATCTTTGTGACAGAAATTATTGTGGCCAAATTTTGTAAGATGACGACTTGCTTGAAAATTAAACGAATAAAATGATGAATTTGTTGGATTGTTAATATCCAGTTCTTGTCAAAACACGGCTTTTCAAAAGAAATAGGAGCTACTCCATTTAGTAAACTTCTTTCAGTTTATCCTCCTTTGCGTCATTCATGTTTACTTGACAAATGAGAGTAGGATTAATGGAAGAAAAATAAGAGATAGAAGTTGAAAGGAAAAATAGAGGGAATTAATGCAATTGCAAACCCTGTATTTCTTTTCTTTTTTTAAAAAAAAGTATTTTTTTTACAAAGCCTTTGTTTCAATTGATGTTTTCTTCAATTTCTTTTGCCTTATATGTGTACACTGGTAAATCATCTAATTCACTTTGTGAGGGAGCAGTTCCGAATGATGCATTAAAAACAGTATTGCATTCAGAAGAGACGTTGCCACACCCCCAAATATTTTTGTTAATATTAATAGTGTCTCCAGTTTGCGATTTAAAAACAATCAAACTCCCTTGTCCCAGAAAAACAAAATAATCGAAATTTTTGGCAACTTTGTAAGTTGCCTTTTGGCCAGGAGCAAGTATAATGTACCCACCACGAACTTGTTGCTTTGTGTACATACATGTATATATGTACATATAAATATATGTACAAATATAAATGGATTAAAAAAAAAAAAAATCAAAAATGCAAAATACAAAAAAATAAGTAACTAATTTTGTTTGGATTTGCTCTAGACAAGTTTGTTGGAGTTGGAAACATTTGGAGTGTTCTTGCACAGTTTGATTGTATTTGTCCGTGGCAATATCGACGTAGTTTTTGGCCACACTGAGCTTGACTTTGAGCTCTTCCAAAGGCGAGAGTAGATGTTCACAAAGGAATTTGGGCATCTTTGCAACTTCGACGCTGATCAAGTGTTTCACCTTGGTTTTGTAATCCTCGAGATTGCTAAGAGCAACAACTGGCAATGGCGCCTGAGTGCTATCGCATTCAATGCGACGACGAACGTCCTCCACAAACTCCCTTTGATAAGACTCCAAATTTTTGGTGTCCCGTCCCTCAAATCTGGTAAACACAATAATGACATGCTTCCAAATACCCACTCCAAACATTGCTTTCAGCTCTTGCAAAAACTTGTTGTAATTGTCGTCAATCCTCCGACGCTGATAATTTTTGACTAGGATAAAGGCATTGATAAATTGAATTCCTCGTAAATACGTCACTAAATTATTTGCATGCTGTCGATCCCGTCGATTGGAGTCAAATGTCCCTGGACAATCAATTACACTTATGGAGTGGTCATAGTCATAGAACGATCCTTTCGCAAGGTATCGCTTTGAAATGTCCTGCGTTTTGGAGTCCGTGCTGTCACTCACTTCAAATGGACCTTTGTTGCCTTCCGTCGATTCATCACCAAGGATTCGATTCCCCAGAGTTGATTTACCTTCACCTGTTGGACTGTACAATAGTATACGTATACTTTCCATATCTTTCAATTCTTCTTTAAATTTCGCGACATTTTGCTCTTTTTTTTTTATATTCCAAAAAAAAAAAAAAAAAAGTGCAAGATATTGATTTTTTATATTTTTTTATTTTATTTTTTTTTTTTGGAGTGAGATTAAGGAATATTGTACCTTCAGCTTCTACTTGCTTTGCTAAGCTGTCATACTCTGATCGCCTCTGCTGGAACTCTTTTTCGTGATCGGACTTGGTCGTTTCACATCGCTTAGCCATTGTTGCTAAAACGCTATATTTTTCTTTCAATTGTTTGAGATTCATCGCCTTCAGTCTTACATCGTAGTCTCTTTCCAATTGCTCTAATTCTCTTTTCTTTTTCTGCATATCTCTTTCCGCTTGCTCTTTTGCTTCCTTCATTCGCTTTTCACTCTCTTTTCTGAACTCTTTTAGTCGCTCTTGTCGGATCGCTTCTCGTGCTGCTTCTTGCTCTCTCATTACCGCTTCATGTCTCCTCATCTGATCTGAGAGTGACGAGGAGAGTTTATTCTGTTGCGCTTTCTCTTCTTGAATGCGTCGTTCCAAATCGCGAACTTGTTGTGAATGATTAGACATTATTTATTTATTTTTATACAAGGGATACGATTTTTTTTTTACCCAAAAAAATGACTCTGATTTGAATAAAATTAAGATTTAGTAATAACTTGCAAATGAAACAAACAAAACGTGCGATTGGTAAAAAAAAGACATAAATTTTCTTTTTATTTGTCTAAAGAAAATAGTAATCGGATAACACTTTAACTGACTCTTAAAATTTTTTTTTTAAAAAGGGTGAATTCACTTCGTTTTCTTTCTTTGTTTTCAAGTTTTCGTTGTTTTGACAGCTCAGAAATGAATAAAGCTTGGTTTTTGTTTGGCATTCTCCGTTGGTTTGGATTTGGTGCTCAGACGTCAACCGAAGGAAACAGAGTCCAGCAACGAAAAACAATGGATTAATAAAGCGGAAGAGGCAAGCATAAAAAGACGAAAGCAAATACAGGCAAATAAAACAGAATCGAAGGCCTTGCAAGAAAAGTACATCAACGAAATGCAAACGAAAAACAAGGACCAGTTGTCGATAGATCTCGGTCAATTTAAAAGTCAGGAGCCCGACTTACAAGATTTGTGCAAGACGCACTATTCTCGTTGGATCAAAATGAAAAAGAAAGGAAAAGCTCATCGATGAAATGCTCACAGAGTGTACGTATACTTTTTTTTTTAAAAAAAAAAAAGAGTGCATTTTTTTCAAATTTTTTGATTTGTTTCTGCAAAAAAAAAAAAAAAAAATAACGCCTACAGCACAAATCATATGTACTTTCGGTAAAGAGAGAAATTCGAATGCATTGAATATTGTACTGTATGGTGCAACGGGCGATGGTAAGTCACTCTTGGGTAACCGCATAGCTGGTGATAATTCAAAAGAGGGTTGCAATTGACCATTTAATCCAGGAGACACCAGCAAATCGGTGACATCAAAAATTGAAAAGTTTTTTATTCCCGAAGGCTTATACAAGTATCCAGTAAGTTTACTGGACCAGCCAGGAGTGTTTGAATCATCTGAAAGTGACGCTAAGAACTCCAAAAATTTGAGTAATTATTTGCGAGGAATTGGATATATCCACGCATTAGTTCTGGTCATAAGCTGTCAAAACCCTCGCATTGATAGCAAGTTCCAACAAATGATCAAGGATATACATGCAAATTTTGGAAAAAAAGTATGGGAAAATGTGATCATTGTGCTGACCAAAATTGATACATTATCTTCAAAAGATTTGCCCAAGCGTTGCACAAGTTTGCCTGATGAAATTCGCAAGATTTTGAAGTTGACCAAAGAAGAAGCTCCACTTCCTATTATTCCTCTTGACAACTTTGCGGAATATGAGCAACCGGTTCAAAGATTAGTAAATGAAATTGTGCCTCCTTTGAAAAAAATTTCTTTTAAAGACTGTTACTCCCCTATTGAAGAGCTACAGGTCAGTGTGACTGCCTTATTTTTTTTTCTCCCTCTGTTTTTTCTTTTTGCAAAAAAAAAAAAAAAGAAACAAAACAAAACAAAACAAAAAATAGGAAAAGCTCATTAAAAAAATTGAAGAAGGAGAAGAAGCATACACCGATTATGAGAGGGAAAGACAAAAGTTAGATTGCTTGCGCTCAAAAATCGCAAAAATTCAGGAAACTAAGTTATTTGAGTTGTTTGGAAAAAAAAAAAAAAATATCGTGTATAAACTATCTGACAAATATGGGTCTATTTGTGTAAATAGAACTTCGAAGCTGTAAACACTTTGATTGGTGCAATTACGTTTTTAAAAATTGTTTTTTTTTCATAATGTACGTAAGTGTGATCGGTATGCTCGTTTGGAGTAAACAACGAGACTCCAGATCAAACCTTTTTTTTTGGCATTTGTTGCAGTGAAAGTAATACTGTAGCATTTACGCAAACCTTAGGTTTTTCCTTGTAGCTTGTTTGCTTTCTCAATCCTAGAACAAAAAACTGAGTCTTCTTACGTACATAAAATTATGCAAGGATGCCAAAGTGCAGGTGTTTTGCTAATTGATACTTCGCAAAATGAAAACGTGACACAGATCAGAAAGGGAGGAAATAAGGAAATACTAGACGACGAAATAAAATTGGGTCATTTTTGTTTTAAATCTATTACACTTTCCATTAAGCAGTAAGTGCGTTGTTATGAATGAATGTACATGACTGAAAAGGTGTTCAAAAATTTGGATTAGAAATGAGTGGCTCTGACAACCTTGCACATTGTGCTGAGTAGTATTCGTTTTGATACAAACCATAATGGCATATTCTTCTGTCAATTGGTGAAAAATCACGTTTAATAAACTGAAATGTACTTAAATCAAATACACCAATGTTGTTTGAAGAATATGCAATAAACAACAAGTGATTGTTACTTCCTCCACAAATAATAATTTCGTCTTTGTGTGGTACGTGTTACTCAAATTTGAGTGGAATTGGTAAAGAGATAAAAGCTTCAAAGAGAGCTTCCATGAAAAGATTTATACTTCCTTTAGCTCTTACTTCACGTAATGGAAAGTAAAGAAACTTTGTGTTTGCTTAAAAGGTTCAAAGCGCTAAGAGTTTTTTATGAAGAGTTGAAACAGAAGGAAAAGCCCAAGACGTTTTCAAAACGCAGGTTGAATTAAAAGACTTGTTTTTAGAATATTTGCATTGCCATTAAAGAAAACACTTTTTCTTAATTCGGTCTAACCAATTTAATAAAATCTCAAGCTTACTTAAAACTATTAGATGAAGAGGTAATAAAAATAAATAGAAGAGTTTGTAACTGTTCAAATTTGTTTTCAATTAATTATAGATAATCCTTTCTTTGCTAGTGCGTTTGAAAGATCCGGAACGAAAAAGACTAGACCGCTTAGGAAAAACGACAAAAAAAACTAGAAAATATATTATATTTATGTCTCATGTATTCCTCTAATGTTGTGAGAAGATTTGGATATTCTCTGCTATTGAAATCCAGAAGCCACGGTTTCTCTCGTAGTGTGTACGATAGTCTGGATCTTTCTTGCGGCGTTTTTGCGAACAAAAGCCGTCCAACAAGGAAAAACCAGAACTTTTGTTACCTCAGGTTGAAAACAACCAAAGCAGTACAGAGACAGTAACAAACATAAAAATTGACACTTTGGGCCCAGCGGTGATAACAGAAGAAGGAAAAAATTCGGTTTTTTGAAGATTGGCATAGTAAACCACAACACGAAAAAGACGCGATATTAAAAGTTGTTTTACAAAGAAACAAGGAAAGACTGACCAAATTGAAAGAACGACAACAGCAAGAAGAAGAAGACAAGACAAACAAACCAGAATAATTTTTTTTTTTTTTTGGCAATTCGAAAAAGCGATTTTATATTAGTTTTCGTTTCGGTCAGTTTGGCCCCCTTATGTTTTCCCGAAATTTATTTCTAAACATAAACAATTACCAACTTCAACAATTTGTATCGAATTCAAAAAACTAACAAAATATTGGATTATTACAAAACAAACTTTTTGATCAAAGAGACATTAGAATCTCAGAGAAAATTAAAAAGCTATTGGTCTCACAAAAAAAAAAAAAAAACTAATGGTCAAATGTAACCAGATCCCTAAAATAGTGTATATCACCTTCGGACTTAACGCCGAACAAACTATTGTCAACGGAAATGATTTGGACCATTCCAAGAAGATCGTTTCCAAAAACAAATCTCGGAACAAGCTTAGCGTTGGGTGGAAATTGGCAGGTGATGGAGAACAGAGGTTTGGTTAGTGATGCGGAATTTTTGTCAGGAGTATATACACAAGCGTAAGTGAGTGTTTTTTTTTCGACATCCAGCTGCATATCCAAAACAAAGTGGTTCAATCTGTCCCATTGATACCAGCTGTTATCCGAAGCAGAGCCATCAATGTATGTTTGTTGCCAATTTGAAATTGACCAATCTTTTGCGTTGCAAAAAAATTGTGGTGTATACTCCTCGCCAACAATACCTATGCCTATTGTTAACCAAAATGTACGCATCCTTTTATTAGCCACGTTTTTTTGAGTTTGAATACGCCATGTGTGTATCCCTGTTATCACACTATATTCTTCATTCATTACAATGCAAGTGTAATTTTTCCCTCCTGTCATCAGTATTATACACCCGTCATTCTCTGGATGTTCAAATGTAGGGTGTCCAAAAATTTTACAATTACGAAAACTCAGGCGTTCGTCTTTGCAGAATTTCAATATCAACTTTATCAAGTCCAGTGGGTAGGGTCTGTCGTCTTCACTGCATCCACGAAACCAATATTCCAAAATTTTTTGATGTGACCAGTCAACAAATTTTATTTGTAATTTTTGATCGGCCATTATGTTTTTCACTCTTATGTTTTTTTCATCAACTTCAACATCAAAAAAAACTTCACTCAGCCTGAACTGAACCAACACCACAGTGACTCAAAGAAGTCTCAAAAATAGGACAGTTACTAGACTGATAGCAATCAGTCTTCAATAATAACCGAATTGTTGAAGATACAAAATGGTGAAAGGCATGTCCAAGACACTGGGAAAGTTAATTTTCAAAAAACTCTAATACATTATTTGTGACATTTGCATATAACCTCCCTTCACAATGCCGTCTGTTACTTTTACTGAAGTAGATACCAAGCGATATGGTAAATTAAACAGAAAAACTATTACACTTAAAAAAGAGAATTCACCAAAGACAGTTTGCTTTTTGATTAGGCCGAATGTGGATTAAAACAGTAGCCGTAGCTTTTTTGGTTGGCTTTGCAACAGGTGCTCTTGTCGGATGGAAAGCGCACAGCAGTTTTGCTCAACAGTTTAGTATAGTGTGTTTGTCTTTCTACGACAAAAAATGTGAGCATTTACATGTTTGGGATTCAGAAATAAACCAGTCGCACGTCCCGTCTCAACAAAAAACATTCCTAACCGAAAGGGATTTATAAATAACCTGAGTTGATGTTGACAAAACTTCAGAATAAATCAAAACACAGAGCCCGTTCCCATTTTATGGGTACTTTTCTCCTTTTTTTGCTTTGAGTTCCATTGCACTTTTCGCTCATCTGTCCGATGTCTACATTCCTTTTTTTACATTCTTTGGGACTATTTCAGCTTATCTGAAATTGCCAGCATTTTCAAGAAATTCTTTTTCATATGAAGAAAGTTATCAAGATTTTTTCAGATGCGGTCATTTAAAAAAAAAGGAAAAATTATTCTATTCAATTTCATTTTTTTAAGAGATAGAAAAAATATATAATCCAAAAATAATAAAATAAAATAGGTTTAAACAAAGAAAAGCACAGATCGGTTTATAGCCTTTGTCTTTCATAACTTCCTTAAAAAAAAGAGAAATTTTCTTTTAATAAAAAAAATTAACTTTTCTGAACATTTTTGTTCATTTGTTTGACATACTCCCAAATGGTAATACTGGCAGACACGTGAGCATTTAAGCTACGGATAACACCAAATTGTGGTATTTCCACGCAAATATCGACAAAATTGATGATTTCGGGAGGGATGCCAGAACGCTCTTTTCCGATTATCAAGATTGTCTTTTTGTCGGGATGAAACACAAACTCATTCAAAGGCAACGAGTTGGTAGTTTGTTCCAAGCCAATGATTTGGTAATGCTTACTTCTCATTTCTTTCAAGTACTGAATTAAATTCCATCGTTCCACTTGGACAATAGGTAGCCAGTATTGCGCAGTTACAGCCAATGTCTGATATTCAAAGTTTTCAATCATCCGCAAATCGTGGATAGTCATCGCACTCGCGCCAAAGACTTCACACGTGCGAGTCAATCCTCCCAAATTCGGAAGTTTCTCCAACAAGGAAGCTACCACGATCAGATCGTGTTTGCGTTTTGCGCCATCGAGTGTATCGTCTTTGTTGATTAGGTCATTCTGTGTCATCCCACCATGAAGATAGGGGGGAGGAGGGGGGGGAGGGAGCAAAATCCAAGTAATTTGTTTTTCTTATTATGAATGAATAAAAAAAATGAATATATAAATAAATGTATTTACTTTATTGATATGCATATTTAACCTGTTGAGACGACTCATGGCAATATTCTTCAATCAACGTCATAACAGGATCAATTTTGCGTTGATATCCTCCCGGTCCAGTATTCGTTTCTGAAGTGCTTTGTTCTTTGTCGTTTTGTTTCTCTTCGGTTGTGGTGTGTTTGGAAGTGTCCTTTTGCAATGAAACAGCATGTTGTTGTTGTTGCTGTTGCTGTTCTCGCTCTGTATGTAGCTCTCGGTTTCGAGTCTCTTTTCCGACCATTCCGTACTCGTAGCGCAAGGCTGTAAAGACAGGGACGACAGCGGCTTGCAACAGCCTGGTTCCGCCGATGAAGCATTGTCGATTGTACAGCAGCCACTCCAACTGCGCAATGTCATGCTGAAAGCAATCAGACAACAGCTGACTGTCGAACACCGGTTGGTAGTGTCGCACCAAAGTGGTCGTTACGTAATGCTTACGATTTCGAATCGACTCGATTGCATTTTCCGGGCGTGTGGCCTCTGCGACTGGAGTTAGCATATCACCACTTCGTAGCCATTGCAATACGACTTTCATTCGATCCCTTTTTTTTTTTTTTTTTTTTTTTGGGTTTTATTGAGGAGAGAAAGAGAGAGAAGAGGTCTATTTATATATATATGTACATATATATATATATATATATATATTTTAAAATGAACCTCAGAGTTATGGCCTCTTTGGACTGGATCAAGGCATCATGAATACTGAGAATGACATCTCCCAATAGGGCTTTGGCAGAGTCGTCCAGACTCAAAGCCGATTGAATGCCAGAGAGCAAGTAGTATTGAGCACCAGATCGGATTTGTCCGAAATTGTGTGACGTCCAAATAACGAGAATGCGCAATACACGCACGTGGATGTCCAGCAATTCTTTCTTGTCAATGTAGTCTTTGTCAATGCTGTACTGCTGTGTCATTTGCATCATGGTTTCTCCCAACGCATACATTAGCCAGACGTGTGCATTGGTTCTGCGTTTGAAAATCTATTATTTACACAGCGTATGATATTAAAAGCTAATCAAGTATTATATACACATATATATATATATGTATATATGACTGACTTTGTAATCTCCAAACAAAGAGTCAATGAAACGCGTGTTGCGAATGATTTTGACAAGGATTAAGGTGACCCATTGTCTTTGATCGGTTGATATCGAACTGTCTGAAAATATAATTTCGCTCAAATTGCACAAGAGATCTTGTATCTCTTTTTGCTCCCATCCGTAGCTCGTCTTCACGTATCCGCACACATGCCAAACAAATTCCCAGCAACGGATATGCAAAGGCTCCAAATATGCTGATCGAGACACTTTCTTCAAATACGTCAACAGTGATCTGTATGTACAGAATAGTTTATCCCATAATATGTATATGTATATGTACACATGTGTATGGGTATGTGTTTATAAATGTTGTAAGCTTTGAAATTGGAATCGATAAATAAATAAATAAATAAATAAATGGAAAAAACACACAAAACGTCAAAAAGCTGACAACAAATTGATGGTGCTTTTCTCCGGAATGACAGCACATTGCTCCTAAGAACATTGCCACACACCCAAACAAATATTCATCACGATAGACGACATCTTCGGTGTCGAGTGACTTGGCATGATGATCACAATGACACAAATGCTTGATAATGTCATCGATATACAACAGCGCAATGTCAGGATATTTGTGCCACAATAAACAGATGTGAGTAATGAACAATTGCAACACACGGCCATTGTTGCACTGGAGAACTTTGTGAAAGTTCTGTCGAATGATGCCCCCTCTCTCGTTATGGTGTTCCTTTTTATCAAAGAGCGAGGGCAGCAGTAGCAAATCCAAATATTTCGAAACGCCAAGAGAGGACTTGTTAATTTCTGTAAATTGTTATTATTATTATTATTATTATTATTATTATTATTAGATATCACATACAAATAAACAAATAAACAAATAAATAAATAAATATATACATATATGTATGTAAATGTAAATGCTATAGTTCATACCGTACCACGCCGCACTGGTCAACAATTCCAAAGATTGTTCATACCCATTTGCAACGTAGGGCAATACCAAAGTGGCGCAATATAAGGCTCTGGAGAGCAAGTCCCCGCCGCAGACATCGATGGTGTCGGTAATCCACAGGAGCACTTGGAAGGCGCACGAGGGATGAATGCGCGATCGCATGGGGTCGTACTGCTCCATCAAGGCAATGAGTGACTCGATCTGCAGCTGCTGCAGCTTCCACAAGTACAGACGTACGTCCTCGCCACCGCTCTTTTTCAGCTGCCATTTCAAGATGATTTGCGCGATATTGGTCAACAATTGAGAGGGAAAAGACGAGGAGTCCTTACTATTGCTATCAAAAGAGGAATTATTATTATTATTATCATTATTATTTCTGGACATCGTGGGAAGGCTGGCAATGGAGGTGTCCAACAACAGACCGGATTGGATAATCGCACACCAAATTTCGAGAATCGTCAAATCTTTGGTATGTGTCCACGAGTAATCGTCTGTCGAACGAGTTAGGAACGACACCAAATTGTTTCTTTTTTTTATTATCGTATGCTTTATTTCGGGGATGTTATTGTAATGGCGAATTAACGTGGTCACTTTCATTATTATTATTATTATATTGTTAAAAAAAAAACACTCTTGTTTTTTTTTTTTTTTTTGAAAGAAAAAGAATAAATAGTTTATTGATCTTTCAACATACAACACTTTAACGCCCACTGATTTGCATCAGATCCATTCGGACTCAAATGCACATTTGTGCACTCGGTGTCCAAATAGTCCAGGATATTTTGCACTGCTGGGGACAGTAATTTCAGCATACTTTGTTTCCTTTTTTTTTTGTTTGCTCTCCCTCTTTAGTGGTGGTCGAGTTGCAATAACAAAGTTACACATGCAAAAAAAAAAAAAAAAAAAAAGTCACAACTGCATTTGCAATGCATCGGGAAAACGAACGTACTGCTGCAGTAGCACGTCGATTACCTCAATCACAAACTTACCAACATGTCCGGGGATGTAAGGCCGTGAATAAAGAACGGACGCTTTTCTGTCGTGATTGCATCAATGTTTCCATTCACAAATAAACAAGTACATGTTTTTAAAAAAAAAAAAAAAAAAATTCAAACTCAATGATGGCGGCGACCCCCTTGGAAAACGTGGACGAGTCAGGTTTGAAAAATAAAAAGATAGACGCCAATTGTGAGGCTTGAGCTGGGTGGTCCTGTTCGATATATCACCAAAGGAGACATTTGTCATTGCAACATTGCACCACAAAATAAAAAAAAAAAAAAAA
>ASPP01005579.1:0-13857 GCA_000512085.1 Reticulomyxa filosa
ATCATAAGATATGTTTTAGGCGTTCAGTTTTCTTTGCAACCTACTGTAGAAGAAGTACTTACAAATCTTGCACAAAAATTTGAATAAAAATGTTATAAATTTTGTAGATTATTATTTTTTATATCGATTTCCTTTTCACAAACTGTATCATTAACTCATATATTTTTCTCACATAAACAAGTCTTAGGAAAATTGAAAATTGCTTAAGTTGTAATTAAACCAGAGATTAACATATCTCCTCAATCACTTACGCGAATAATATTTCTCAAGGAGATTTTTACAACTTTCTTTGTTCCAAAGGCATAGCTATTTTGCATGACAATTTGTGTAAGATTCGTGCGTAATCAATTCAAACCAAAAGAAAGCAAATGTTAGTATGAACAGAAAGAGAACGAATAGGGGAAGAACAATCAAACAGACGAATAGTAAAAGGTCCTAATTGTGGTTGTGACTGCAAAAGAGATTTGGAAAGTTTAGTTTGAAAAAAGTGGTTCAAATTACATAAAAATATGGAGCCATCATCAGCAATAAAAAATTGTTCACGTACGTCCATTTGAAATTTCAAGAGATCAGTGAGAGTTCCAGAGAATTTTAAATATAATGTGTATTGTTATTTAGAGGAATCGATAACTACATTTGCTGAATTAAAGTGTGGAATGTCTGCTGCTGAAAAGAACTGCGCAAAGTGTAATACGAAAGACTGATTAACTCTCATGAGCAAACTTTCAACAAAAATGAAATTTGTAAATAACGAGAAAATAATGATCTAAAACAAACAAGCAAAAGTAAGAAAAACAAAGGACTAAGGAGTGAAGCGAGTGTGAACCAGAATAAAGGGAGTTCTGAGGTTCATATAGATTTCTGGTAATGATTAGTATTTTACGTACTACAAAAGATAGTTGGTGAAAACCTAATTTTATTGATTTTTGATCAACAGTAGTTAGTCAAAAAAGGTCTCACTGTTAACATAAAGAAAGTGCAATATTTTATGACTTTCCCAATTAAGTTGAAATTGACAAGTTTTTTAACAAGATAAGGATAAACATGCCCTTTTTTTGTTCCCACCAACTCCACAAACGAGAGTAACAAAAAACAAACATAACCAAAGTCACGTTTTTATTGGCATGGAAAATTCAGTAATAATTAAGAAATGATCAGATAAACCCCCACGTTTGCCAAATGTGTAATTTTTGACACAAGAAACGGGGAAGTTGACCAAAACATAATCAATGCTCCAATCTCTTCGCTTAAAAGTCGGTTGATACAAATTAATTTTTTTCATATTCAATAAGCTTTCAACAGGCAAAAAAGTTTTTTTTAAAATGCCTCTTCCGATATCGTGCTGCAACTGATGATCAGGGGGCAATTTCATCGCTTCTTCTAATGATACACTGTGAGTAGTCTCATCTTCTCGTTTTTTTACCACCAACTTTGTGTTTATATTTCTGTCGACAAAATCACGATTTTGTGACACCGGTATGATTGCATCGCCAAAAGTTTCTCGTTTTTCGTCGTTTGGATCTTTTTTTTAAAAAATAAAATACGTATATAAACATAAAACAAAATATAATACAATACGCAAATGACCCTAAAAAAAAATTTACAACAATATAACATGTACCACGAGTATCAGCCATGGGGACATGAATAGCGGGGTGGTAAAGTGGGGTCGAAAAATAAGAGTGAAGTTGCTCTAATTCGCAATAGGTCTGGAAAGAGCGTAAATTGATGGAACTAACATCGATGACTGAGCTTTGATCGGAGATTGGATGTGAATTGGAGACCATGCACTCTTTCTTATCATTCATGTGTTTATACTGTTTCATCAGACGAGCCTTTGTCGCCTTTCCATTTGCTGTCATAGAGTGATTATTGCCAGAATTATTTATGCTATTGGCAGGCGTTGCAGTGATTGCCATGGAACCCAAAGCTTCCGCAGTGATGGCACCAGTGCTCATGCTAGTACTTGTACCTGCATTCCCACCATTGCTGGGGTTTCTTATGGCATTCTCCGCACTGCTATTATCACTCATCACAACATCAAAGTCGATCGTGTGTGCATTGTCTCCACAAGAATTGGAGTCATAACGCGAAAATCCAAGGAGCCTTCATAGTTGGTCCCCAAATTGAAATGGATACGTTTCATCTGTTCCAAGCGGCACATTCGAATGGCATTGCTGCGACAGTCGATATTAAAATCTCCAGCAATCAGTACATTCTTCACGCCTTTCAATGACCATTCTTCCCTATTTATGAAATTTTTAAGCTGTTCGAGTTGATCTTTTCGCTCTTTGCCCGTTCCTGCTGACTACACTTGAGAGAACGTGAACAAAGAAGAGATTTCCAAAAAAAATAATTGGGTACCACATGGCAGTAATGCAAAAAAAAAAAGGGTATTACAAAACTTGCATATGAGTATTAATAACCAAAAGATTGAAATGGTGAAAATGCGCCCAGAGGATCCCCTTTGCAGCAAGACTATCATCGCAGCGATGGGATATAAACTGCTCGAAGCCGTGGCCCTGTGGCTTCTTGTTAAAGCACATAAGCAAACCGTTGTCCAGTCCGCAATTCCAAGGCACTTTTGAGTTTTCCACTTGGTACGGCAAATACTTACGCAGTTTGCGGCCAAAGTTTTTTTTTGGATTATACGTAAATGGAAAACATTTTAGGATTGGAAGCAATCCAAGTAACATTGCTATAAATTGGAAAAGCCAACTTATTATACGACCTAATTATATATGTATGTGTTTGTAAATTAAACCTTACAATGTTTTATGCACGTATAAACACATTTATTTTAATTATTAATGTTGTATATACATGTATATACGTATTAAAAAAAAATTGGAAGGTTGTATCGCTCAATAGAACAAAAAGGGGTGCAAAAAAATAAAGATCTTTACCTATGACTGGACACCACTCAAACCATGATACGCACCACAGAAGAATAGGTGGAAATATACCAGTTTTGAAAGCCCACAGCTCTTGCAGGTGAAACACAATCAAACCGTCAAATTCTCCCACTGCTGTGCTCTAGCAATCTCTTGAACGTATGAGGCACAACGATAAGGATTCGAAAGTGTTCTCGGACTGCTAAAAGGCATGCACCATAGATTCCACGTGCACACCTTGAACTTTTTTATTACTTCGCCGTTATTATTGTTATTATTGCTGTTATTATTATTCACACCACTGCTGTTGTGGATACTACCCGCTCTATCCAATTTTCCCGTTGGGATCGGTGGAGGGGGATGTAGAGGAGGTGCTGGAGAGCGATCTTTCCGAATTTTGTTGCTAGCATTGTTCTGGTCTTTGTTTTCTTTGAATACGTTCGTTTCGGGGTACGTTGTAATCACAACATCGTCCGACGAATCTAATATCTTTTCTTTGTGTAAGGGATTTATATCCCCTCGTCGTTGCTGCATAGTTAAAGTCACTTTGTTTGGAAATAAGCAACACAAAAGGAGCAGTTTCAAAAAATGACTTTGTTGTTTTTGTTTTTTGTTAGGGTAATTCTAAATTTTTTTGAGATAAACACCTTAGATGGACCTACTTTATTATTGCAAATTTTTTTGAATTTAATTTTAACGTTTTCAAACATTAACAATCTAATCATGGTGAAATTAATTTGCAACAAAATTCAAATGTGATTTATTAATAATTACAATTTGGTTGTTTGGATATTCAAGAAGGAGTTATGAAGGTTTTGGTCATATACTTTTGATGATCAAGCTCGGATTTTAAGAATAAACAAAGGTAATATGACTCTCAATTCAATTTTTGTTACGTGCGTGTATAAAGTCCAAATTTTCTACACTCTTTTTGCATCACATTTTTTAAAAAATAATGCTGAGTTGAAAAACAAAGGCTAACTTTAATTCAATGAAAACGAGGTTTCATTGGTTTTCTAAAATGCTACAGAACAATACGTGATATTATTCAGGTGTGTTGCAGGAATGAATTTGCCAGCAAAAAGAAAGTATCCTCAACACAGATGCTTCGCACATGCGACAACCAAAATAGAGAAGAAAGAGGAAACCAAAAAAAAGAACAAATAAAAAAGGAGAATAATAAAAGTAAAAATAAAATAAAAAAGAAAGATTTAGAGTCATTTGACAATGGATTGTTTATAAAAAGGAGTAGGAGTAATTTTCAGCAAATCTTTTGATTCAATTGTCCCACCATAAATGGCAATCCTTCCAAATCCTCCTTGGCGTGATGGAGCATAATTATTCCCGCCAACACATTCAATTTTGCCAGGAACGTGTTTACGGTTTCCAGTGTTGTTAAGAATTTTGATTAAAATGGATCCTCCACTTCCTCCACCACCACTAAAATAATCACTTCCATCGAATCCATTGCATTGGATTTTTCCATAATTAATCATATGTTGAGTGACAATTAATTCAACGATCCCTCCTCCATTCCCTCCACCAGTCCCAACAGTAGTGCCACCTCCTCCACTGCCGCAATAGATCTGTTTCAGGAGTGTTTCCTCCCCATAGACATCTCCACCTTGTTTTCCAGACCCAAGAGTGCCATATCCACCCCCACATCCGGAAAGGCCATGTCCAATTCCCTTCATCGGTTTGTATCCCAAGCCATTGCAATGAATAACACAAGTGTCATTGGCAAGTAGCAAATGACTACAGCGAAGTTTCAAATGTCCAATTTCATCGTTTGCATAATCACAAGTGATTTCAATATTTTTGCCCAGCAAATAAACCCCATACAAATAATCATTCCACTCTTTATTTTTCATTTCAATCCTCACATTACTTTTTTCAATTAGCAAATAATCCCTGCCATTTTCCAAGTTTTTCGGCGGAGAAGAGAGTAATTCCTGAAGCATTTGAGGACAAGAGAGTTTGGTTACATCCAACGCGGCCTCTTTGCCATTGTCCTCCTCATCTTCCTCATTGCCATTATCATTATCATTATGCCAAGTGGTCCCTTTGAAATTGCTACCACCACGTCCATCCTCACTTTTTGTTTCATCAATTTCATTATCCGTTCCACTTTCGCTGCCAATATATTTGGAGTGTCTCTTTGTGAGCCGTCGTCCCTCCTGCATATATTTGCCCCGGACGTCGTCATCACTATTCCCACCACTCTCACTTCTCCCTTCCTCCCCTTCCTTCCCACCACTATCTCCATCCAGCAAATCGCTGTCTCTCTCTTCGTCCTCTTCAGTCTGACTCTTGATCTTATATCGGGGCCAAGTCAGTCCTTGTGTCTGATTGGCATGTGGATTATCCATCTGAATTTCCATAAGCAGTTTTAAAGTGTCTTTCAGCCTCGCATTTTCAAACTGCAACAGCTCCAGTTGCTGCTGCAGCTTTTTTTTTTGCGCGGCGTATCCAATGTGTCGTCCTTCTGCTTGTTTCTGTACAACTGTTGAAACAACATGAAATGCTTCAGGTCGAGCTTTGTCAACGAACGGCTGTTGCGATTGCGATTGCTATCATCGGCTCCATGGAAGTTGCTGAAATTGCCTGTGTCGGTCGAATGCGGCGTATGTGCAGAGGACTCTCCATCTGTGGCCAAGTCTTGACTTTGTCTTTTTCCAAGCATATAGGTTTGCAAATGTTCGATCGTTTGTCTCAATTCCTCAATTCTTTTTTCTTGGTTTTGCAACGTCACCCTCAATTTGAAAATGCTTTGTTGCTTCTGTTGCTGTGGTGAATCGTCTCTGTCCTGTCTCGGGTTCAACTGCTCCATTTTTAATCTTCTTGCCTCTTTTAGCAACATTTGCAAATGCTGCGCCATGTTGCGCTGGTTGTGATATGCCTTTTGTGATGCTTCCACTTTTTCGTCACATCCAAACTCTTTGAAGTCACACGTGTTTTGACACAACACACAATCGTTTAACAAGTGCTTCTTCATTTCTTTTATTCGTCCCTTGAAATTACATGCCACACTCTTGCTTCCACTGCCATAGCTTTGCTGCTGCTGATACTGCTTTGGACATTGAATCATCATCTTTTCCACTTTTTTTCGAACATTTATACTCTTTTGATACTCACATCTCGAATGGTTATTTATTGGACACTTGCTATTTTTCTCTTGCAAATACTTCTTTAAACATGATTCTCCAAATATATATACTTCGTCACTGCTCTCGTGCTCTTTGCATGACAACTCCAACGCGTGGTTGGCCAGCTTGTGACAGAGATGACATAAATATTCCTTGACGCGCTCTTGCTCTGATGCTGAGATATCTGTCAACAAATCTAAATCAAAACATTCTGTTAGGATGTCATCTTCGTCGTCATCATACATTGATGATTCGGTCATTTTTTTTAGTAAGAGTTTTTTTATATTGTCCTTTTTATGGAACGTTCCCCTTCCCGTATCTCTTGTGATTGAAACTTTTTGTAATAAATTCTGATAAAATGTCATCAAAGTAAACATTCATTGGAACCGATCAAATAATTAACTAGAAAAAGTAACGAAACAGCTCATGCTGTATAAATATAAGATAAGAGATTATCCGTTGATGAAAAATTTCTTGTTGCAGCATACGATCGATCCACTTTGATTTTTCAGTTCCTTTTTCTACACCAACGAAAGTGATATTTTAATAGTCGCAACTAAAAAGTATTTTGGAGTTGGCCAAACAGCAACTACAATCTTGTAAGAATAACGTATACACAAAATATTATATTGTGGATAGTTTGTTTGAAAGCAACTATGAACTGATTGCAAGTTGTGTGTTCTTTATCCAAATACTATTTTTGTCGAGTGCATACCAAATCCTAGGCCAACAGTAGTTAAAAGCATATATTGAAAACACTTAATACATCTGTTCATACCTGCAATCAATGTGTGGCTGATCAATTGCTGTGAGCGACAATCGATGTTGTAGCTTATCCAATTATTAAGTAGATATAAGCAAGAAACAAATTCTCAGTAAAAGAAATATGTATGAGAGCTGACCTTATAACTTTTGGGTCTTATTTTATTTACCCATAAAAGAAGTCAAGCAATGAATAAGAAAAACTGCAGAGTTACCTAGTTAAAAGAAAACGGAAAAAACGTGACAATCTTACTGAAGTTTGGCACGAGCAGATCTTGGAATTGTGTAGTTATCAGATGCAAAAAGTATACAGCTCCAACAGTTTCCCTACAAATAAGTCAATAACAGCCATTGTTAATAATAATCGATGTTTCTATTCATTCGCCTTGACTACATGTAAGATAGGATGACCTAGAAATAGTGACGTCCTGCAGATGTGGGGCTCATTTTGTGTCATTTGTAGTAAATCGCTTGGATCATCGCTGGTTTTTTATATTATTATTTTTCATTGGAAGATGTTACGTATACTTTGTAATGTAATATTTTTGAAAATGTAACTTGGGCAGTTTTTCAGTCTTAGGTCCGCACCACATATCTCTTTACAAGCCAAACAAAAGTGGGACATCAACAGTTAAGGTGAAAGGGGAGGAGAAGAGAGATACAGAGAAAAAGAAGAGGAGGGGAGAGGGAAAATAATCAAAATTCTGTTAGGACTAACCGAAGAGCAAAAATTACGTCAGTGTTTGACTCGCTTTCAAATCGACTGTCAATCTGCATTTTAATTTTTGTGAAAAAACAAAGTAAACCAAAAAAAAGGCAGAGTAAAACAAAAAAAAATACAAAACAAGAGGATACCACAAACACTAATACGAATGACCAAATTCAGACATGGTGTGTGTTGCAGTCATCAACGTGAATATTACAAATGTTACGAAGCAATTCCACATATTCGTAATAAATATCGACGACGGTTTTGTTTTCGCGTTGGCGAACAGAAGAAGTAGGAGAAGCAGTGGGAGAAGCAGTAGGAGAATCAGTGGGCGTGGTCAATCTTTGGGTATGCAGCTTTTCTTCTCTTTGTTTCAAAATAAGTAACAGTTGGTGTGGAAGACCGTGAGGAAAATTTAACAAAGATTTTGTCTTCTTATGGAGAGATTTAGCCTTGTTAAGCTGTGCTAAAATTTTGCTGGGTTTCTTTTTCAATTGCAACCAGTCATGTTCTAGTGCGGCCATCCATTGTTCGCTATTCTCGTAAATGTTGTCCCCATAATGGGTTGTTCCATTGCAGCATATACGTGCCTTCCATCGCGCAGGAGGCTGTCTCGAAGTGCAAAAAATACCTCTGAACTTTCGGTTTTCAATTCGAAAATGTCTGTGAAGAGTTGTTGATGCTTTGAGTTTCGAGTTTGGTGATACGCTTCCAATGTATTCCGTATTTTTTTTGACCTCTTTGCAACCCTTCAACTTACCGTCAATCGTTTTACTTTTTTTACAGCTGTTTTTAGACGGTGCATCGGACGAAATTATGCTCGGGCCATTTTCAAAATCAATTGTCACGCTGTAATAACGAATAAATAAAAGTTCGTCTGGGGGGACGGGAGCACCAGCCTAATCCAATTCCGCACAATTCACATCACCATTACATACATCAATTGCAACCAATCAAAAAACATACAACCTCATTGTTGTCAAAGAACAACACAATAGAGAAGAGATCATCAAATGAAAATCGAAGGGATATAAGAAGTTTGAAGAAGAGGAAAAAGGGAAAAAAAGACAGAGATATTCAAACATGAAATCTGCTATAATGTCTTAAAAGGTTTATCTTGCCTCTGTAAATATGTAGAGGCTTTTTCAACTCTACAGAGGTGGACTGATCCTTATTTGTATCGCAAATAGCACAAACCCAACGAAAACCCATGTGTTCAACCACATTGTGACACTCGAATTTATAACCACTCAAAGCTGTATACGAGCACTCTTTGACTTTGCAACAATATTTTTTGGTGTCTGGATTTCTTGTTGCTGCCAATCGTTGATCCATTATTGTGTGAACACATTCTTCTCCAAAATTAAAGCAAAGCAATAACGCATAAAATTTTGTGTGTATGAATTGTGTGAGCGTGTTTTTTTTTTAAAAAAACAAATAAACAAACAAACTTTGTTTTTCTGGTTCAGACACATGTCGTCGTGGTTGATTAGGAAACAAAACACTTTTATTGATCTTTGCATTTACAATCCACTCCGATTCAAGCATTTGTGATAAACTTCGCTTTCGACAGTTGTCTTGGCCAAACTGTTGTTGTTGTGACCGTGCCTGCAATTGTGGTGGTGACAGCGACAATGATTGCAACTGCGGTTGCGACTGCAAGCGTGAACAGTCTTGATCCAACAATGTCGTGGAAAGAACAGTACCAGCAACATTTGAAGAGCCTATCAATGCCGAAGGTGATGGACAATTTTGCATTGTCCATGAATTGATTGAATTATCATCGTTGTGGAGGACCTGGCTATTGAAAATGTCTTTTTTTTGCTCGAGATAGCCAGGAATTGAGTCGCTGTTGTACATTTCCAGTTCTCCTGCAATAATCAATGACAGCTTACAAGATTCGATTCCATGTTTTACCCATTGTGTTAATTTCTCAACCTTATTTAGATTTGTTATTTTTTTTTTTGTTGCTTTTTTTTATTTGTTTGTTTCATTTCATTTTTGTGCGTTTATTCGATCAGTGAATTTTTTTTGTTGTCAGTGTTTTATCTTTCGTTTTCAGACACAAATACAAACTGTTTCTTTGGATCCGGTGCCCACGACCAAATAGGCGGCTAGTTCACTCATGGGCACATGCGTTTCAATTTGCAGCTGATTCAAGTTCATTTTTCGAATAAACGTTATTTCATAAATACATTCGCTCAATGGTTTCAACTCGTCGTGAAGGTCTACAAGAAAATCACACATTTACGACCATGTCAATTACCGCTTCTCTTGGCTACGACAAAGAGTCGCGGATAGAGATTAAAAAAATAAACACAACAGATTGCAACAAGGAAATTGTTTAGGGGCATTAAAAAAAAGGGAAATTAAGAAGACAACAGAAGAAAAAGAACTTTTGGGACAACACATTTTTATTGAAAGTATACGTCCTCACAGTAAAGATACTTTTTTTTTTGGAGAGACAACAAGTGTTTTGGATGCAACCAGCTACCTTTCACTTGTCTATTCGTGAATGTTGGTAGTTCAGCAAGATTATCTCCTGTGCATTTGACGTCGCTGTCCCATCTTTGACTAAAATTGTAAAAGTGACAACGAACAATATCACATGCTTTTTTGCTTAGAATCTTCACACAATACCACTCATTTTGGAAATCCTTCCACTCGTAATTTCCATTTACTTTCACGTCTGTTATTTCGAGTTCCCATTCCCCCCATTTCCCCCACCCCACATCAATTATTTTTCACACTCACCGCTTACTGGTTACTTTCGTTGGGTTTTTCCTCTTTTTTTTCGACTCCTTTCAGCATGGAACGCAATGTACAAAAGCAGTGGCTTCACTGCACCTCACCTTCCCAATTCACAAAACGGGACATAACGTTAGATTATGAAGATTGGTGTTAGCTTTATAGCATATCTTTGTGAAAAAGTCTCCGGGCTATTTTTTAAAAAAGGAACGTTAGACACCTGTCAGCAGCTAAAGTTGACTGTTTACCGAACATAAATTCACGTAGTAAGTCAGATTTTTGTGAGTGGATGCTGATACATCTTGTAATCCTTTTTTCAATACTTACACTTAACAACATCTTGACAACAACGAGTCGTATGATAAAAAAAAGAAAAGAATGTTGTGTAACAAAGAAGAGACTAGTCGTTGTTATGCGCTAGGGAAGACTTACAGTAGAGCAACGTTCAAAGGAATCGTAATATCTTTTCTTTTTCAAAACTTCGTTTCACAAACCTCTCATTCTCTTGTTTTGTTCTTTTAACTTCCTTTAATTTGGCATTTCGCTTTGTCAAGATTTGCAAGAGGGCAACTTTGCTGTCACTCTCAGTGCAGAGGTTAACACTTCTCACAAATCCTCAGTTAGGAAAACACCAAGTCTATTCACATTATATTCTGCTATTCAAAATTTCAATGAAGCGATCATTAGTTTCATCAAAATCAATCAATGGCCAAACAACTGTCAGATGCTGACAACTTGCAGACCTTGCGTAATATAAAAATGCACCTTCTCCAGAAAATTTGAACGAAAAACGGAAGTGGTTAAAAAAGAGATTAGAACCAAAACGATAATTATTTGCCATTATCCTGATCTTGCCTACAAAAGAACCATTTATGACTTAAATTTGGCACACGCTGTTATTCAACTTTTTTTCGTGAAATTGTAAAAAAGTGATTATCTTTGTGTTGCAGGGTTTTCTTGAGAAATGGAATAACAATGGCAATATTCTATGAAACTTTTTGGAATGTCTTTATTTGAAGCACTAACTTTAAGATACCATGTTCTCCTTTTAATTGTTTTCCAAATGCACACTTATCACCAAGGAAAGCAACGTGTCTTTGAACTTACGATTAAGCAAGTTGGCATTTTTCGGTCAGTTTGTAAAAGGGGAGAAAAATGAACCGAGCAACCAAATATAAAAACTCGTGTGGTTGATCAATCCAAATGACTTGTATACTTTTTTTGCTTGAATTTTTATTTTCAATTGTATTGTCCTTATCAACGACCACATCAACAACAATTACTGGCAATCTCACTTGCACAGATGTTTCAACCTACAAAATTTATTGTTCCAGTTAAACAATAGCAATATTCTTCAAACAATATAAACAAATCCTCAAAGAGAAATTGCAAACTTGCAATAAAACAAAAACAAAAAAATGAATAAACAACAAACGCACAATACACAAGGTACTCAGCCATGCATTAATTTAAATATCCAATGTCCTTCTGTTGGATTATTAGCAGGCATAGAACTGCAATGTTTTGGATCTAATGCATGCACTAACATCAACATCTACAGCAGCAAGAGTACGAGCATATTATGTTCTAACGGCCAAGGGGCATGTAATACAGTAAACTTGTATTGCGGATCATCTGTAGATGATATTGGGCCAATTACATGCACAAAAGAGTGCCATGGCGAACACTCTTGTCTTAATGGGTTGGTCAGCTGCAATGGTATCACATTATTACCATCATCACCAATAACAACAACAATGATAAAAACAATACACAAACTGCAATAATGTGATCCAAAAAAAAAAAAAAACAAAAACAGGTAATGCCACTCAATGCACATTAGCATCCAAACATAACACTGCTGTTCGAAATGAAATAATGCATTGTAATAATTCCGCCTGTTGGGTTGATTGTCAACACGGAGATTGTGTAGTTCAATATACATATACATGCATATGTATATGTACATATATATATTTTTTTTTTTTTTTAAAAATACTCCCCCCCTTCCCTTTTTTGTTTTTCTTCAATCATCTTACTCTTTGTTTATCGTGTTTGCTCTCAATTTGCTTCGACGAAAAAACAAGAATACCTCACTGCGCTGTGACACAAGACGAAGTAATTGCTTGTGTCGTGGCCGTTGTCAAGACTCAAATGTTTCAACTTTTTCAGTTGATGTGACCGAACGGACATGCACATAAGTCTTTTTTTTTTTTTAAATGGAGGGAAAAAAAAAAAGGAAAAAGCGTCGAAAAAACGTATACTTCGTGAACTTCTTTGGTTCTGCTCCCTTTTTCCTCTTTGCTTTTTTTGTTTGTTTGTTTTGTAAACTAATGTTTTAAAGATTGACAATTGGGAGGAGGGGGGGGTAAATGTTTGTTTGTGCAATAAAAATGAGGAGTAGAATCCATCAGCAATGCCAGAAAAGCATGAAATAAAGAGAAACAGTATAATCGAAAGCAAGGAAGAGAAACACGGCAATGGCATACCCATCACGCAGATTGGGTTCCAAGTAACAAAAAACGGCAGGTTGACATCGCAAATGATTATTGGTATGAAGGAGTTATATATGCATACACATATACACATATATATATGTACTAAACAACGGACAAACAAACAAATAATCAACCGAAAAGTCATCGTATTGGGGGCATTTGTTGGGCTTTGCTGTGGGATGCTAGTATGCGCTATTTGTCTACAGCATCAATTTGCAAGACGTGTTGCCACGAATGACGGATCTCGCGTATACACGTTTGGGTTGTTTTTTTTTCTTTTGCATCTGTGCTCACTTTAAACAATATGTGTATATGTTTTTGGAGAGTTTTTTTTTTGTCTTGCAACTAGTACTTATCACATTCCATTGTTATATATGTACATATACATATATGTGTATACATATCAATAACAATGACTAGTCACAGTATGTATTCGTTTCCAAGTATGACAATGCCAGTTTTGCAAATCTGTGTACAAGATCAGATCGTGCACGTGTATAACGTGTGATCTATGATATTTGTGTGTGTGTTGTGTGTTGTGAACTGCGAATGAAGAATCAAAACAATAACGCAGTAGAGATATTGTACGACGAGTTTGGACGTCCGGTAGTGATGCGAAAAGTGGTTGGTGGTGGACATGGTGGACATGGTGGACATGGAGGCGTGAGCAGGACGGTAATGAGTGGGGATAATATGATAGTAGTGAAAAGTGGAGGACAAGAGGATGGATATTACACGAACGATGGTTCCCGGAAGTTTGTGGGAACACACATGTTTTCTCCCAAGGACCTGCAGAGTGAATTGAGCTATCGGCAGTCTCCAGATATGAAATTCAAAGATAACGAATCGAGTGGAACACGTGGGACCAAACACGGGATGGACAGCAGCGGTGGTGGACGACATATTGCCTTTCAATCACAGACGGTGGCAACAAAAGGTGCCACGAATGATTTGACGGAAAAAAAAACGTCCACCCGATTTCAAAGTGCCACTTTGACCGGTACTGTTCCGTTGCATGATCCCAACTTTTCGATGACGTTACAGCAACAACAACAACAACAACAACAACAACAACAACATGTGTTTATGCCTTCACTATC